>JAWWEM010037939.1:0-14352 GCA_035582935.1 Ormyrus thymus
AACAATGACTGTGATCATCTCGACCTCCGAAAACCATCCTAAGGGGATGAAAATGAAATTAAAAGGACTTGCATTTCGACCTTCCGTTTCGTATCGATTGGTACTCTAAATTTTGACTTTTTTCACGGCATAAAAATCGCATTTTTGCGATTTTGGAAATTTCGTTGCGTTCCAACGATGCAAACTTCAGATACATCATCAATCACTAACGGAGGCAAAACAATTTTTACAAATACTATATGAATTTAACGATGACGGCACACCGCGAACCCAAGGAAATTGCGAAATTCGCAGCCGATGACAACGAAAAGATGAGCTATTTTTCAAAAGCGAAAACGTACCCGCGGTATGTGGAAAGAGTTTTTGTCGCGTGGAACGAGTGCCGATGACCGCGGAGTCACCGACAATGCCGGTCGTTGTTACTTTACAATTGCGGTATCGTGAAAACAATGTTTTGTCCTGGAAAGAGGAATTATTAGCATGTTTTACAAACGGAACCAATGGGCTTTTTTCAGCGATCAGATAAACTTTTTACGCTCGTTTCTGTACGGTGTTCCTATTACGAAGTACAATGGTGGGCATATTTTTGTAACGAGAATGATTATGCGGTAATAAATGTACAAAGGAAAAGAGGGCAAAAATGTAAGATTGTGATGAAAAACTATGAAGTAGAATTCTAAAAACGCTTTAAAATACTGAGAAATTTATTTTTAATTTAAATGGGCTCGAATACTCATTCTTCATTTTTTGTTCAACTCTTCCCGCTTTACAAAAAGAACTTTTCATTCATTTCTTTCATCCTTGTTTAACGTGTTAAAATAAAATAACGCGCAGTTTATTTGTTTACAGCAGTTTTTCAATTGCTTCGGTGACGTTTTTCAATTTAGCACGAAAAAGCATAGAAAATTTCCGTGTTTTTCAATTGAATGAGTGAATTCCCGATGCAAAAACCGTGACTGCAGATGTTAATGTGACACTGAATAGTCACTAAAAGTAATGCATCCCATTCAGTTCGCGTTTGCCTGCGTTTTCTTATTTTCTTCGTATGCAAATTATCTACATAATCGCTGCTGGAAGGTAGATTTTTATCTGTCGGCTGAGTTTGTTTGTCGAACACCAGTCTACAATACATGCACAAAAATTCAGTGAATTGATATTAATTACTTATATATATATATATATATATATATTGATAAAGTGTGTTGACAAAGTTTCCGTCTCAGATTCATGATTTCAAGGAGTAATATGACAACAAAAAACAACTCACGTACGCTCAATTTATTTCCCATTACTCTATATGGTACTATTTACGGAAGTCACTTGCGTTTCAGTTTCATATATGGTATATCCGTAGAAAAACGTTTTCGCTGTCCAATTAAACTCTGTTAAATTATAAGTTACAGCATCAAATATCGCACTCACTTGAAATTCATATTTTCCCAACTAATCTGGCGTTTTCTTTTATTTTCAGGTAAGTGCGAACTGGATCTATCCATACAGAAGCTCTGCGCAGCTGCCAGCTTCAAACGCGTCACTCGAGACCGCTTTTCAATAACATCGGGCTGAGGTCGAAGAGTGATCGATCGTTAATTTTTTTGGCCCAAGTACGGTAAGTGCCTCGGCAAATCTCCGGTACTGTACGAATGTCTTGAGACAGCTTCTAAAACAGTCCGGATAAACGTGACCGGGGCGCTTTAACGCTCGGACGATAAACGCTTCTGTCATGAAAGCGCGAGCAGCTTCGCACGTCTATTAATGGCCTACATTTGAGATGTTTGGCCATTTTATTAGAAGCCCGCGCGGCGACTGCGGCGCATGTACGTCTTACAGTTTGCGCGTTATTATTTTTTCGGCAACGTCGTCGCGGTCATTTGCGTACACCCAATGGCACGACACCGCGGCCTGTTAACGAGTTTCTTATCAAAATTTATGTACAAGTTTTAATCTTTTTTATTTTTGATATTTTTGTTGGAATATAATTGGGGTTAAAAGAAGTTATTAAATGTTTTTCTTGTTATTTCTAAGGTGATTGTTTAAATGGAAAGGTATTTTTATATTGAATTTTTTATTTTCGTATCACAATTTACATCACATTTTAAAGAATATAATAATGATATGAAGAACAAAACATTATTAATTTGACTCTTTTTTTTAATGACTGATTAAATGACTGTTTGGGTTGAAACGTGTGAAATTGATTCTGAAAAAGAGATCTTTATTCACGAGAAGGAACAAAGTAAAAGAAAAACTTTTAATTGATGATAAGCAATTTTTAATTATTTTTAAATAAACGTTTTTGCACTAATTCTAAGCTTCTGCGTATATAGAATTCTTGCTGTCATGCAACAAGGACAATACAGAAATGCAATTAACATATCTTTAGATGTCTTTCAGAATTGAATTTGTTCTAATTTTGAAAATCTAAGTTGCCATTACATTTACCAAAATAAAATGTATAATAAATTGACTGCTTATTATCATCAAACTGCAGATTCTGTTCTCAGTTTCTATACAATGTGAATATTTAACGATTTTTACGTAATCAGGAAACATCATCTTTTTGTACAAAGCACTTGTTGTCAAGTTTAAAAAAGCTTGTTATTGATCCATAAATTTAAAAAGATTAATAATATAAATTTTATTGCTGATTACTATTTGAGTGGTGTTTTCAAAGCCGATGCGTATCTTTCGTTATTATTAAAGTATAATTTATTGCCATGATAAAAAATCAATTTTTCAAAATTTATCTTTTAAGGTCTCCCGTACAAATAATTCGCGCGAAAAACAAACCGTTTGTAAAAAGTTCAAAAGTACACGTTTCCCGCGCGCCAGGCAGCATTTTCAAGAACAATCAGCCAGCCGCGCGTACAAAAACAGGCAAAATGGAGCATCGCGAGCAAAGTACGCGCATCGTGCATAATCCCCCGCTCGCTTTGTAATATCATCAACGGGTCAGAGAAAGAGAGAGAGAGAGAGAGAGAAAAGAATCTCGATATTACGCTGATAAAGCAGCGACCTTCCGACTTAGATCGGGGCGCTTTTTATCGCCTACGGTAAAGAAAACAATGCCGCTGCGATTCCTGTCCTTACCTCGGCGAACCCGAGAAGGACAGCCGCGAACGAATCCGCCAAGTTTCACCGAGAACGCGAAGAGTTTATTTATTTCTTTTTTTTTTTCTTCCTCCCCGCCGAGCTTTTTTGCCCGCTGCTCTCTGCCTCCTCTCGAGCTCGCGCTTAAAAGTGCCTCTTTCGCGGCCGCTCGGGATCTTAGGCGGAATGAAGTCGCTTTAACAACCGGCCTGTCCGAGGCAATTAGAGGCAGCGCTAACTGCACGTTTCGGTAATTCAGGTGGGGCGCAGCTTTTAAGCGGCGCGTAATCTTTTCTTTTTTTTTTTTTTTTTTTGTCTCGAGGCACGCTTTCAGGTCGGTGTTTTAAATGTGTAATTTTATTTTTAAAGCCTTCTTTGAAGAAAGCTCTACCCTTGAGGATTGAAAAGGTGCCGTTTAAAGGGCACGGACGCAGAGAGGAATTTTAAATTAAAACGTGGTTTAATACAAATTTGATTGTTGGGCAAAATGCAGTGGGAGATTATTTTTGCTTACTGCGGAAATTGAGGTTGAATTAACGAAATATCACTTGGCTGCGGTTTTTATGTAAATTAGCAATTCGTGAATTAAAAGACGAGGTCAAGCTTTTTTTGCAGTTTATTCGTGCAGTCGTGGGATTCAAGTAATTGAACAGCATCTTTTAAGTTGAAGATTCGTTGTAATATTTAATTGGTCAGAGGCCCCGTTTTAAATTAAACGGTATAAATTGCAAAATTTAATCCTTAAATCCATATAACTACCGGTTTTGAAATCCTTCGATTTCCGATGCGATCACAATGAAGGCTCGCGAGGTATGATTTCCTTCGAGATGAAAAAAGTTTACTGCTCCTTTTTAGGGAAGATTGATCTGAAATAAATTGTTCCCGGCGCACGAGGAAGTGCAATTAATTTCCGGCTCCCGTTTCGAGCGTTTGGCCGAGAAAGTGAAAGCTCGGTAATGAAACAACGCAGCTCGGGGATCAAAAGGACGAGCAAAAATCTTGATCGATCGCAGTCGTTAGACGAAAATATTGATGTTTGCGCGACGGACGTTCAAGGACCATCGATCGGAGGCGTGGAAGAGGCACAATATAGCAGTGCCTCTGCAGTCGAAAAGAGAAACGCTTTTGTGACAAGGAGTGATCAAATTTAAGATGGGCGAGGGAGTTTATTTACGTTTTTTCTTGCGAAGTATAAACCTGTTCTTATGCAAACTCTTTGGAAAATTGACCGGGAATTTCCCAGGCGTGTGCAAATACCTGACATTCTCTTGTCATTTCGTATAAATAGGCAAGTTATTCAAATATGTCGCTTTACAAAACAAAAAAAAAAATTCTTAAACTTTATTGTAAATTATATACTTTGTTTTGTGATTTGTAAAAATATCTTAAGAAATTAATTGCGTATTTTAAAAGTTCATCGTACGACCTTTGTATTGAAAATAATGGAATTTTGTGTACAAGTGAAGCAGTGAAGAATGTTGCAGGATGATTGAGATTTTTTCTTATTAAAGAGTTGCGACAAAATAAATCACTTAAATAATCAATTAATCACTGTGATTTACCTTTAAAATTACCCACTGTGGTTTCAATGGATACTTGAAGGTTCTACTTACTTTCATTCAGGCAAATATGCTTTAATTGCAGTTGAATGCCCTTAAAAAACATTGTAACATCGAATTTTGCCCAAACGAAAAAGTTTCAATTTTCTACTTTAAGCTCCTTTAATTCTTAGGAGAAGAAAGTTTGATCAAGAAATATTTTTTCAAACAGACTGTTTAAATTTTTTGCGTCTTCTGTACATTCGTGAGCGCATAGAGATGTCAAAATCTATCCTGCTTAAAACTAACGCTACGCTCTGGTAGGCTTTAATAGATTAAGCAGTCGATTAGAATTACCGAGAAAACATTTACTATGCATACACGGGGAAACCTTCGTCTTTATTGAAAAATGCCTCAGCTTCGTAAGATAACGTATTAACTTTAAATTTGTTCAAAGAGTCATTAGCTTGATGAAAAATGAATTTATTATTATTTCTGAAAAAAAAAAATTGCTCAGACAGAAACGTCAAAGTCCCGAGAAATTACTAATCGCCACGACCACGAATCATAAATCTCGTGTGCAAACAAACTTTTTGAATTCTCGCGAGTGCACTCGTCGTTTAAAAGCTCTACTTAATCGGCTGAAAAATCAAATCACCGTTAAACGTACGAAAAGAGCTACCGGCCGTCTCGTCCTCGATCCATCGTTGCCTCGGCCCGAAGTATACCCCGTCAAAATAAGCCCGCCGCCCAGTTCCCAATTTGTCCCCCTAACTATAGGCGCAGAGTCTCCGTCTTGTCGCGTGTCGCCGAAATGAAGAGTGCAGCCCAGGCGTCGTCCAGGGGTTGGGCATCGGCGCAAACACACCGACGCGCGCGCACACTCGCGCAAGAGCCTCGGGCGCACCCATCTATCGACGGGGCTGAAAAGGCTTCGGCACAAGCGAAGGCGCTCTCCCGCCTCGGCCTCGGCGAAGGATAAGGTCGCGCGTGTCGTCCTTTCCTTTTTTCGCTGCCCCGCTTTTGCAGCCGGCGGCGGCCGCGCGCAAAAATCGCGCTCACCTCGACGACGACTGCGGTTTTTCCCGAGCGCAAGGATGATGAGCCCCCTTCTGCCGCGGATGCGCGCGGACTCGCGGCAGGCTCCTTTTTTTCTTTTTAGCGGCGAGAAAAAGCCATCCTTTTTAAAGGCCGAGTTTTACGGCCGGCGAGAAAAATTCCACGGCCTTTCGCCCGAGAAAATGCGAGCCGGAATTCTTCTCTCTCTCTCTCTCTCTCTCTCTCTCTCTCCGCCTCGGATGCTAATAAGTGGAATGTGATTTAAATTATACGAGGCGGCGGGGATTGGATTGATTGTTTGAAACCGGCGATTAACTGCGAGCGGCGGGTTAGAGAGTTTTGCAGTAAATTTTATTAAATCGATCACTGAAATTACGGGAAAATTTGTCGTCCTAGGGGAAGAGGTCAAAAGTAGAAATATAAGGGTATTTTTAGAAATTCAGTCAACGTTTCGTTTGGTTAATGTCGATTTTGGCCAGCTAGTCATTTTACTTTGATAGTAAACCGCGATCAACTGCAAAAGCAAGCATTTGTGAATGCTCGACAATGACGCTCTTTTTTATTTCAAACTTTTACGAATCGCGTATTGTGATTTACGGCGACGCTTTTAATATATCGCAAGTCGAGATTTTTTTTTTGATAAGCGGTGTTTTATTAGGTATTAAAATCATAAAGTGAATTTTGAATGGATAATTATTCATTCATTTTCTCGTAAACTTAAAAATTGCAAAGCAATCGAATAGAAAGATTTTTTTAAACATATTTACTTAAATACTGATTGTGAAGCCTGATTTAAGTGCGAATTCGACTTTTAACTTTTCAACTAAGATCACTACAACTCTTGTAAATATGAATATTCAGGTGCAGTAAAATTCGCGCTTCGAAACTGAGTCAGCCGGTAATCCCGTTAAAATTCGAAAAACATAATGACTAAAAAAAAAATTAGCGGCTTTAAAGTTTTTCAAGTGCTTAATTTTCCAATGCTCTTTTATAATTTCGCGTTTAATAACAATTTCATAAAATGATACTCGTAACAAATTTTCTGCCGTGAAATTCCAAATCAAACTTCTCGCACAAATTAACTGAACAAAGAAACCCGTCCTCCTCCTCTCGAGCACTAATGTTTAAGTTTAATGTCCAAGTATAACAGGTAAGATTGATGATCGACGTATTTCTTCCAGTTTCAGTTAAAACCGTCGGTAAATAAAGGCGAGTCTCGTCATTCGAAGAAAAAAGCGACGCTCAACACTTTCATATTTCCGATTAAGCAATAAAACGAATCATCGAGAACAACGCCGGACACCCCCTTCAAAAGCGAGTGCTCGTCACGCTTGGAAATTTCACTCGACACGTGCGACGCGTGCGAGTGGCGTGTTCTTTTTTTATGATTCGTCTTCGCGTTTCTCTGGGAAGGACAGTTCCTGAAAAAAAAAAAAACAAAAAATAAAAGGAACTGCTTCTGCCTCTGAACTGAAACTCTTACGTCGAATCTTAGGTATTCGAAGGCGTTTGAGAGCTGGAACGTTGATTGACGTAGAGATAACAGTATTTGCGGGTAGCGCTCGTTAATGCGCTTGAAACCAAGTCAGACGTAATGCACGGCGCAGCGCGCAAATTGATTGAGTTACGTTTGACGGATACATCCATTGATACTCGCCGCAGTATTGGGATGCATCGCGGTGTGAGATCTAATTGTTTCGCTGCTCTGGAAGTTAACGGTTGATTTTGTTTTGTTGCACGTTGGGTATTTTATCGAAGCGTTTGATGTTTATAAATTGAAGACCATTTTCAGCAATGAGTTTTTGTCTTCTTGCCGCGCCGCTTATAGATTTACATTCAATTTTTTTTGCAATTGTTTGGGATAAAAATAATTTGATCAATAGATTATGCTTTATTAAGAAATTAATTTTCTCCTTTTATTATTCAACACTAAAAATAGATTCTATAAAACCTACTTTCAAAGCAAGAACGTATATATGTAATTAATGAATTGCGCAAAATCAAAATTCTGATTTCGCAAAATAATTCTGCGATTGCTCATATTACATTTTCAAATATTTTGAATAAATATAGTTTATTAGTTTCAGAATACTTCGTGTAATAATGCAAGTCTGTTTATTATTTAAGTGAATTAATAAATAATTAAGGCTTCCCTAGTAGAAATCAAACCATTTTTAATGCTTTGAGATTAAATTTTACCATTTATTGGCCAATTATGGAGTATTTTTTGGCCATTTATGAAAAACTGGCCAAAAAATGCTCTGAAAATGTTTTCAATTTCTACCAGGGTTATTAAATAGTATAATAAATAAGTTTATTTTAACATGCAAACATTGAAAAAATGATATGTATTTCATTACAATTAGTTGTGTTAGTGAGGTAAAATATATTATTTAAATAAACTACTCTGCATAATGCTATAATTAAAATTCATTAATCATTATAAGGTAAATAAATATCGATCATTATAATGGTTCAAGTTGAGTAAAAATATACAATTAAAAAAGGTGTATTTTTATTTTCGCATTCATTTTTTTTTTCTAATATGGAAATGAGTTGCCTCAGAAAAACGAACGATAGCATTAACAGATGAAAATATCTCATTTCTGCACGCGAGTCTATCTTTAGAATCTCTCTTTGAAAATTGAAACAAAAGTCCAAAGCAGCCATTAGAATAAGAGAAATTAGCCTTTTGTCTCTCATTTGTTTCTCAGCTCTTTTCCGTAATGTATTTATCGTAAATTATGTCAAGCTGTGCGACTTTGAATTTTCTTTACGATAATACATCGGAAGTCCCTGCGACTCCTCACACACACACATCGAAGGCCTAAAATTTATCTGCCCGTTCATCCCCCGCACATTCAGCTCCTCCGAAATTCCGGAAATACCGTCCCTAGCGCGCCTCCGCTCGCATTACCCAGAGCGATAAGCCTCGCGAGCTCGCCGAGATCCGTCCCGCGAGGAGAGCTTCCCTCGGCACGCGCTCTCCCCCCACCCGCCCCCGGCGGCGGCGGCGGCGGAACACCTGCGCTCGCGCGAGAAAAGGACAGCGGCCGGCGGCGGCAGAAAACTCCGACACTACCTGCCCGACCTGCGCGTTACGCACACGCGAGCCTCTCCCGCCGGCTCGTTCCACCTCGCGCTCACAGCTGATCCGACGAGCTCCCAGGCCGGAGGAGAGAGAGAGAGAGAGAGCGTCGTCGTCGTCGCTCGTCTCATTGCGCGGCGATAAGACGTTGCTGCCGCGAACGAGCTCCTTGAAGTGATGCCGGAAAACTCGGGGAGAGCCGCGGCGGATCGTAGGCCATCTGTGCGTTAGGCCCGCGCGGTCCTCGAGGCAGTGCGCGCCGAAAGTGTGCGGACGAGCGCGAGATCGCCGCTGTTTCGTACGCGCGAGTGAGAGAGACTTTCCGCGGACGAGCCAGCGCTCTTTCTCCCGAACGTCGACGTGTTTGACGAAAAATATCGGCAGCTTTCGTTCGAGTGCGGCCGAAGCTTGCGGCGAGCTTTGTAGCACACTCGCGAGTGTTTGCCCGCGAAGCCTTGCGATCTGTCAAGTTTCTTGAAGGGCATCTCAACGGATCTCGCAAGCCGTCAAATTTGATTCTTCCTACTGTCAGTGATGTTACACTCATGGAACACTGTGCTACCGCGCGCCACTAATCCAGAGGCTTACCGCAGCCGAGCTCTGGTGAACAAAACGTTCAAATACTCTTAAAACGTCAGCCTGCAGCAGCCGGCCGCCGTCGACGGAACCCCGCGCCGCGGGCATACAATCAATCAGCTCCACCGAGCGGCTCGCCGCGGACTGCGGAGGAGGCTGCGGGAGCGACCTTTGCCACCTCCCCGACAAGAGCGCGACACCTGAGCGCGCCCCACTCGCGGGTCTCCGGATCTCTCGCGCGGGGCATGCCATATCAGCCGGCGGCGTGACTCGCACGGGCGCACTGCGATCCCGGTAACGTTGCCGACGATGTCGGCGATGCCGGCTGCCGCCGGTCGACGCGAGAATCGGCTCTGAAGCGCGGAATCGACGAGACTCGCCGAGATTGGATTGCAAAGGTAGAGAGAGAGAGAGAGAGAGAGAGAGAAAGAGTGCGGGAGCGCGTGTGCGCCGCCGAGGAGTGCACGGATAAGAAGACATGAGCGGGAGCCTCGTCACGGAGTACGCCGAGATGGACCCCAAGGATCGCTACGTCGTCGAGGGGATCGGTGAGTTGCGCCTTTGATCTTGAACTTGGTTTTCGGGAGCGCTTGTTTTCCGTCGCTGCGCTCGATCGTGCGCCGGGTAATTGCCTGTTCGGCGTTAACGGCGTCGATAAGATGGTCGAATTAATTGTAACGCGCGCCCGGTAAATGTGGGCTGAAGATTCGCTGGGTGTCAATTACCTGAACTGGGACGATTCGTTCTTGGAATCGGGCGATCGCTCTTGGCGGTTTACGTCCTTTTTTTTCGTCGCACAGTGATTGAGAAGCGTATCGTTTTTTTGCGGAAAGCGCAGCTATAACAAAAGACACTTTATTCGATGCGATTACCGATCCTGAAAGGCTGCGGTACGAAAAGTGTAAACAAATGAGGTTTTTCTTTTTAAGACTGAAAATTTCTGTTGAAAATCGATGAAAAAGAAAAAAAAAAGATTGATTACGTAAGACTTCCTCGCGTGTCAGGATAGCGCTTTATCGTCTGGAGTTCGCATTCTGACAGCTAATCCAAGGAAGCGATTAAAGTTTTTATTTTATATACGCGATAACCAATGGTAATTGTCTTTTAAGTAATAGTATTGTTTCCTACCCACTAAAGATAACTTAACCTCTCGGCAAAAGTTTCCGCAATAAAGCCGCGTATCTCCTTTGGAATCTTTAAATAATTAAAGAAATAATAACCTCGACTGGCTGAGAAACGGACGCCGGTGGGCCTTAGATAATGAAAGAAGCTTCGGATTTAATGCCGGAGAAGAATAAGAGAAAAAAAAAAAATGAGCGCCGAATAACGCGAGCCGTCGATTGTGCGGACGCAGAAAAAGGCTAATTTTACACCTCTGCGCTGATCAAGATTCAAGATTGCCCGGCGATTTCTCCTCTTAGCTAACGATTCGCGCTGTACAAAAATGTATTAAGCGCTTTTTTACCCGCGTCCCGGTGTAACTGTCCACTTTTGTGCAGCTGCCATTGCGCAACCTTCGGTCGATTATGATCTTTCCGAGGCGGCTGGGTTTAATGAAATCACGGACGTACCTCGCCATTTTTCCGTTTTATTGGTTATTCTTTGCTAATTCCTCAAGACGGTCGCGGCTTGACACTTTGCGTCGTTGGCTTATTTTTCATTCCAATCGTCCTCAAAGCAAACAGTCGAATTGATTTATATTCGATTATCGATTTTTTTTATACGCGCAACAAGTGTCAATATGCATGAGGTTATTTACTATTTATACCTAGTAAGTAACTTTGAATAATAAGAGAAATCATAATTCTCTGATCAGTTCAGAATACTTTAAAAAAAAAAAGAAAAAAAAAACTACCGATTATAGATTCTCTAACGAAATGATACAAATTAACGTCTTCATAAACTTGTCAGGATTAGCTTATTGGCTTTAATTATAGCTTCACAGCTAGTATTTTAATCGATAAGCTAATATAAGTTCATAATGTTTTTACACACCAACTCGAATCATCTTTAAGAGCTGCATTTGTTTTACGGCTCGCCGCAGCCGTGTGCGTTTAACGTTTCATACGTAATCAATTTAATCCAGAATGAGCGTATAAATGTACGCGATCTTATTAGTTAGCGAAGCCGGCAGGATGTGAATTTTGACAGTGCGAATAATTCAAGAACGCGCATTGTTTTCTCAGCTAGCCGCACATAACGCATCCTGCCTATAACGATCGAACCCGAGAATTATTCTCTGTTTTTACATCGAATTCCTTCGAGCATAAACTGTGCAATAAAGCTAATAAACGGATTAGCGTCGTGTGAATCTCTGCGTCACCTCGGCTTCCTCGCCAGACCGCCTTCGCCAATTTCACCGGCAAATCCAAGGCAAAACTGAAGCCGAGCGATCCCGCCGCGCTGCGCTCCTTTATCCCCCGTTCGACCAAACGTTCATTTGCATAGATACAATGTGCGCGCAATCGCCTCCTTTGCATACCCGAACCGCCGCCGCTCCTTTCCCGCCCCTCCAGCTCGCGTCCAGAGTCCATTGAGTCCCGCGACGAGAGGGGGGGAGTATCGCGTGACTCGGCAAAACCATCGGCACCGGCGACTCGGCTGATTGACAAGCAGAGTCCCGCCGGCCGAAAATCGGCGGCCGCATTGTGCGCGCTTTGATCATCTCTGCCCGCGGAGGAAACAGGTTCCCCCCCGCCTCCTCTCTCCGCCCGGCGAGAGGAGGATCCCGTCGCCTGACTTTTTAATGGATTTCGAGCGATGCAATTTTGTGGATTCCATCATCGACGTATTCCGGCGGCGCGGGGCAAAAACCTCCGAACGAGGCTGAAGCGCGCCGGACGGGAGAAAGGCTGTTACCCTCGCGGCGTCCGCGGTATCGAGCAGTGGCCATTAAATTATTTCATTAGTCGCTTCGAGGCCCGTTTTTCCCCTGCCCCCCCCCGCGCGGCCCGCGCTTTACGGGGCCGATTAGCGATGGGAGCAAGAAGTGCGGATTGTTCGTGGAAGGGAATTTCGGGAATGTCGTTATTCTGGAGTAATTGATGATTTATCTCGCTAAAGTTGAATGAGTGTTAAATTTTCACCTATTTTGGAAGCGAGTATGGTTTTCTTCCATAAATGGGGGAAAATATTATTTTGAAAATTCACTTTTTTATAAGTGAAAAGTAACTTTTTTATAAGTGCCCTTACATGACGGTCACTTACATAATAAGTGAATATACACTTATTGAATGGCGAGATAAGTGCATATACACTTTGAACAAGTGAATTTTCACTTATTCTACTTTAGAGAGATTGCCTAATTATTTTTTATCGCCAGAGATCCGTTTAAGATTCTTTTCTCCGCTCGAAAAATTGTACGCGATGCAAATTCATCCATGAGCGTATGCAGCTTTCACGATAATGGTTTTGAATTTTTTTTTTTTTCTTTTTCGTCATATTTCAGCTCAAATGTTCATTTTCCATTGAATCGACAAAGGCGAAACTAACGAGGAGCTCAAAGATATCTTAATTCCATCATTACGCATTATCAATATTTTTTCGCCCGTCACATATATAAATCGATACGAATACAAAGAAAAGCAAAGATATGTATTCCACTCGCACACCGCTACCGCCGCTGGCGCAGTAAGCTGCGCCCGATTAAAACCGAAGGTAGATACGCCTGCTATCACTGCTTTCGATTCCCAGCCGCGCGAGAAAACGCGCGCGGTGTAGCGCGAAGCGACGAAAAGCAGCCTGCCTCGGCTGCGAGTCCCCGTCAAAACTGCGCCCGCAGCTGCACGTTAGTTTCGGCAGCGCTCGATGATGCACACGCGCCTTGTGATTACTCGCGTTATTATATCCTCGAAGGGTTCGCAGAAACGTTCGCCACCTGCGGCGGACTTAGAGAAAGGCGCGCGGAACGCTCGCGATTCCGGCATCGGCTGTTTTCGGGGCGGTGAAACGAGCCTGGTGTTTTTCTCTTTTCAAGAGCTTCGAGGGGCGGGGTTTTTTTTTTTTTTTGGTTTACCGGATTACGTTTGGGGAGTGAATTTTGAACCGAAAAAATGAGAGGAAGTTGTGGTGCTTCGGATCTTTTATAATGGGAGTTTGCATTTTTAGGCCTCGTGAACGCACGCATCGATTTCTTTTAGTACACTAATTGAATTTTCAAAAAGTCGACATATTGAGTGGAATGACAATAGGTTTATAAATTTTAATCGGTACGTCTATTGTTCGCTTAATCATTATACTTGTTAGTATGCAAGATTCGAATCGACTTTTAATGGTAGATAAATTCATTTTTATAGAATATATATGTATCTTATTCTGCTATTTTACCAGTAAATGACGTATTTTTCCAAATTTATAATAAATTAAGAATGTAGTAAAGGAACACTATTATAATCTATTTTAAAAAATTTTCTATAATACAATAGCAAGTTTTTTTTCCGATTAGATTGTGGTAAACGAATGCAGTTTTGTAAAAGTGCTTTTATTTTACTATCTAAAATTCCATTTGTATTCCCCTAAACAAGCGCGGAAATGTCTTGATAAGTGTGCAAGTTGTAAAAATACTGCACTCGGGATATAAACCGGCGTATTTATCTCGAGGGAAAATTTTATTAAAAAAAAAAAAGAAAACCAGAGAAAAATTTTAAATATAACATCAGTTTATTTTTTCTTAAGGTTCAGGATAGTGTAAAATTGGGTAAAATATTTCTTTTTAATTAAATTAATACAGCCAGTAGACGCTCGTGTTTTTTTTGCAAATACGCTCGTATTGAATTCTTAGCTGTTTTATAAACACGTAATGCAGCAATTATTTTCACTTAATTGATACAAATTACGCGCATTAATTGGGACCGTCTACTTGGTCGTCATTAAACATTTTGAGCAAGATTATAAGGTAGAGTAATAGTCTTATAACTCTAAACTGTATTTATACACGGAGAAAAATTTTGGTTAAAAATTACAAATAAAATTCGGGTAAAAATTACACCTACGATGTTAATC
>JAWWEM010037950.1:0-14351 GCA_035582935.1 Ormyrus thymus
TCTACTTTTATGTAACTAAAACATAGTTACATTTCTGTAAATATATATTTTTAAATACAGAATTTTTTTTTGTGACTTTACCCTACCCTTAAAGTGTACTGCAAACATTCATTTTAAGGTCGTTTTATTATTATTACGATAATGTAAACACATTAATTTTATAGTCGCATTAAGCAGATATATATTTATACATGATATAAAAATACTATATCGGAAGGTTGTTGTAACCTACTTTAAAGGTCGCTGACAGTAGACCTGTGTGAAAGGTCGCTAATGACAAACCTGTGTAAAAGGTCACTGGTAGCAGACCTGCGTGAAAGGTCTCTAATAGCAAACCTATGTTGAAGGTCGCTGATTGAAGATTTGTTTTACGAACGTTATCTGTTACAAATACGATGTACCTTTATATGTAAATGTAAAGAATTAAAATGTTAAGAACGTATTTAAATATATAATATATTCGAATGTCAAGTTCATATCCGAGATAAGTGAACTGCCTTATGAAGTTGCTGCTGGTTAGATACAAAAGATCAGTTTGGTTTTCGGAACCGTTTTTGGTCAATTTAGTAAAATTATAGGACCATCGAACAACCTTAGAATTAAAAATAACAGTCTTTATAAAAGAATAGTGTTTATATATTTTCTTTCTCACGTGATTTCCTGATTTTGTCGGGAATATTTTTGGTGCCGAAACCCGGGAATAATAACTTCCGGATTTTCACGGAGAAAAAGGAATTATAAACACGGCTACTGGATTAATTGTTTTCTTTATCCTACCTTCGTCATCGTTTTCGTCATCATCCTTTCACGACACATTTTCCGTCACATCAATGGGAAGCTGCTGAGGAGTCAAGAGTTAGAGAGATTGCTCATTAAAATTAGAGTATTTTTTTAAAAAAAGTTTGGATTTTTATATTGTAATTTCTTGTTCTTTTATTCGTAATTTCGAGCATAATTAATATTTCGAGATATTGTATTATATATTTTTCTTTCATTTTTATCATTGCGGATTTGTCATTATAACCTAAAGCACATGATCTACAACAATCTTTTGAAATAGTTTTTATCGTATATCTAGCAGCCTTCAAAATAATAAGTCTGCTTAAAGCTTTTTTTACAAATTTTATGTGTATACAGTATACGTATATGTATTAAATAGAAATTTACAAAGTTTTTTTAACATTTCAGTATTAAAAAAAAATTCAAAATTAGTGAAAGAGGGGATACCTCTTCAAAAAATGCGTCTATCTATGTACCTGTTGGGTGGCGTGAAAAAGATAGAAACTACTTTATTTTAATCTCATTTAATTGTTTTTTTTTCTACCAAAATTTGGGGGGTTGACGAGCGGAGCGAGCAGGGAGCAATTATTTTTTTAAATTTTACTTGCATTTAAGAATTTTTTTTATTTTAATCTGAAAATATACTTTAAGAAAATCCTACTAGGTTATAATTATTATTAAGATATTATAAGATTTAAATTGAGTCTGTTTAAACTTTCAAAATATTGACGACAGTCCTTTTAAATTAAAAAAAAAACAATTTATCTACTGTTTTTTTAAGTCTGTCAAACAGCATTAACCTATCGCGGATTAAAGAGACTATTATTTTGTGTAGCCTGTAAAAATGGACGAAATGCAGTATCTGGTTGAGTGCAACGATACTTCGTTGTGTATTATATACAAGCATTCAATTGTATTTAAAAAAAAATCAAACTAAAATTTCGATAGATTCGAAAATAATTTTTTATGTGGCCCGAAGATTCGCCAAATGCATTTAAATACAATATTTTTTATAATTGTTAAAAATAATAAACATCAGTTTTATTAAAAATTTCTGCAACAAATTTTCTCATCTGTAGCGCGTAAAATATAAATACAATATTGTTTATAATTGTTAAAAAAAATAAACATCAATTTTGTTAACAATCTATGCCCACAAACGTGAAACTATAAAAATAAATTGAATCATTCGCCGCTGATTTAGGCGGCAGTCCTAGTTAAACGTGGTTTTGCTGCGTGTCGCGCCGCCGCAAAAAAAAAAGTAATAAACTAAGTAAATATGAGCTTCACTAATAGTCATCGGTTGCTAATTTTGTCATGAGAGGTGCGAAAGGTTAGGATACACCACCAAGCGCCAGTCGTGAAAAACAAAATTAATTCCGCTTAGTAACGCATCCTAACCTTTTCACATCGCATGACAAAATTAGCAACCAATGATTATTAGAGAAGCTCATATTTTTTGCACCTTTGTATAAAAATTTTATATAAATTTTATAGAATCAAATCTTTATAAAAATTAGATAAATTGTATTTACGTGGGAACGTGATGACTATTTAGTTTTACTTTAGTGTGCATAGACTGAGTATAAACTATGCTTAGACTATGAATGTCCAATTCTTAGCCTACATAGTGCATAGCCGATTATGCCTAGCCTAAGTATAATTTTTTACACGAGAATTTAAAAAGTTTATATCAAACATGGTTTTAATACATACTTGTCTCTATCCCATGTCATAATTTCAGTACTTTCTTTAGTTTAATTTCATAAAAATTATACCTGTTCTGTTCAGTATATGGTTAAATTTATTCTTAAAAATTTTAGCATTGTTTTCCAGTAAAAATGTGTTTATTAAAAAAGCTTGCCTCTTTCATATTCTAGGATTCCAGCACTTTCATTACTTTAATTTGAAACATTTGCATCTAAGATAGTTTAATTATATTTGACTCTCTTTTATTCTTTTTTATTAGTAAAATAATAATAATTTATAAAGTGTAGCAGCTCTTTAACGAAAATATTTTTTATAAAAGTAAATTTTTTTTTTGAAAAATTGTACATTCTTGCTGAAAGTAAGGGTATAAGTATTCAATAACGTTAGATGGAAACTACTCAGATTTGACTCCTTTTTATACTTTCGTAAGAAAGTAAATTTTAAAATAGAATATATACTTGTTCCTTTCCATTTCATTTTATACACACCTTAGAAAGTATAGTTTAGATTGTTTTATAGAAATCGTTAAAATGCCAGAATATTCATTTGTTCAAGCTGAAATGTAATTTGGTACAGAAATTTTTTGTACGAATACGTCAATTTTCAAAGTAACCAATTTCCGTAAGGCTTTATCCTTCTACCCTGACGATCGCGCTTACATACCTTTGCCGACTACACGCTTCGAGAATAATCGTGCCCTGATACAGTCCTGGCGAACAATCGAGGAGGTAACACACCGCTTCTTTTTGATTCGAGGAGCAGCACTAGAAAACGAGAGGACCGAGAACGGTCGCCGGAAAGAATGGGAGTAAACTACCCGAGGAGCGAAAATAAGCCTGCAAACCTCCCTTTGTCGTCTGACTAATTGAAGCGATAAACAACTCGAGGCTAAAAAAGCAGCAAATGGCCTGTACACCCGTGCTGCTCTTATTATTTCCTTGGCGGAGGCTAGACTGGCTTTCTTTGCCTTGGCAAATACAATGCACAAATAATTTTCGTTTAGATTAGTAATTTGAAGTTTATTTCTTTCTTTAAATGTTTTAGGCAGAGAAGACTTGAATATACTTTTGGATTCTAACAATGGACTATTTATTATTGGTAGAATTTGTGAAATTTTTCCTCGAAAATTTCGCAGTGACGGGGATTGTACTTGAACTGTAATTGCTTATTTTCCGATGAATATTTTCTGCAGTTTAGCATTTCGAAGTGAATGAGCGTTCTCGAACAATAAGTTATTATTGATATTCAATTTAGCAACCTTTAATAACCCTATAACGACCACTACACTTTAATAAAGGGCTGGAAACTCGAGGAGTTTAGTCGTTTCAAATTCACTCAACAACTTGTTCTGGCGTTGCTAGTTTCTAGTCGAATTATGCAATGTAGTAATGATAGGAATTTTAAAATTACCAACATATTTTAAGTTAGATATTTCAATGTATAACACACATACATATCGAGAGGAGATAATAAGAGGAGAATTATCATGTTACTGTTATTAGTAATGGCAAGTCAGCGATAACTTATTACTCTGTTGTATTTTTAATATGCAAAAAATCAGCAGTTAAATTATGTTTATGCTTGAGCGATTAGATAAAATTGCGCTTTTGTGTCAGTGACCTTTAATAAGTGGAGGCGTCAAACTTTTGTAAACAGCCATTCATTAAAACGGTCGAAATCGAGTTTTCCGAGGCGCGAAAGTATTTTATTCCCCGATGATATTTGGAAAAAAGCTTCGATCCCAGATTTAATTCCCCGGCAGGTTTTATATGCCTCGGAGGGCGCGGATAAAAACGCGCGAACGCAAAAGGGGCGTACGCCGGTAAACTACCTAGTTTTTCCCGACGCGGCGCGCGGCGCGCTGCGGTTCAACCTGTAAATCTGCCCGGGTTTTTGTCCCATCCCGGCTCTTACTTTCTCAATCGAGAGGGGGGATATCCTTTACCACTAGTCGAGGGAGGGTGAGGACGCCATTCAGGTGCGTAACCGGCAGGGTAACGGCGCCGCGAGAGAGGAGGAAGTCTTCGGTAATGCTCGGGCCCCCTGGCTTATACCACGCCGGCGAATAATCAATGCGTCCCATTGTGCCCTGGGCGGAGCGGCGACGCCACCGCCGCCGCGCATCCGAGATAAATGCGCGCTTTCTCACCAAGGCGAGGAGAGAGCCGAGTTTGCTCTCTCGCTCTCTCTCTCTCCTTCCGAGCGCGGGGCAACTTTGCTTTCTCGCTCTCGCTCTCTTTCGCCGGGGCTTCTCCCGGCTTCTCCGCGCGCTGTTTTGCACGCTTATCGAAATTCGATTTCGATATTTGACGCGGAATTATTTAACGGTTTGTTTATTCGAAGGTCGTGAGAGCCGCCGATGGGTGCGGCGAAACAATGCCAGTTTTTTCCACGACTGCAGATCAATTTTACGTTAATGCGATATTTTTTTTAAACCACTTTTCAGTTTTATAGAAAAATAATGTAGCTCTGAGAATACTTGTTGGGTCGAGATTTATTTATTTTAATGCAGAATGCATTCTGCGATTTCTCTGACGGCTTGACTTGCTGACTTTGAGATACCTCGCAGCGCTGATTACAATTTTTTCAATTCTGGCCTACATGGTGTACATAATGATGCGAGATTTATGTCACCATCTTTTGTAATGCGCAATTGAAGATCGTAAATTTCAAAGATTTATGATTGTATTTGTATTTCACATTTATTAAGAACAAATATACGATATTTTATGAGTATTTTGAATTTCGTCTAAAAGAAATTGAGACATTTTCAAAACGACTTTTTATTCTGGAAAGAAAAGAAACGACATAATTTACAGCAAGAACACTATTATACTTGGATAAAAAACGTAAAAAGAGCCGTAATTCACCGGGTTGTTTTAGCGCGCGACCAAGAATCTCGAATGAATATCGACCAGCTCTCTCCCAAGGCTCTTAGGCTGCAGCTGGTAAAAATATTTAAAATTTACGATAAAAATGCAGTCTGCCTGAGAGGGAAAATATATAGGTCCGAGCTTTGTTATCTGGCGCACATGTGGCCGCCGCCGCTGCAGGCGAGGTCAGCTTAATGCAAGAAATACGCGTCAGAGCGTCGACGCCTAGTCCTGCCGCTCTCTCGCTCTCTCGCATCGAGCAAGATTTAGGGTCTTCGGGGCGCGAGATGTGCGACGGCGCTCAGAATTTAACGCATTACGGCGCGAGTTAATATCGCCTGGACAGCCAGACCGTAAACGCACAATGCGGCTCCGCCTCGTCCCCTCTGCTTCTTTGTGGATTTTTTTCGGATTTTTTCTCAGGCCTTAAATTCCGACCTCTTGTCTGAGTGGACGAGTTAAAATCGTCGACGTTATGACTCTGCGAGTCAAAGAGGAGCGATATTTTAAATTTTAGATTCTCGGCCGCAGCCTTCGTTAATATCATGCAAATTCTTTTTTGGAGGTGCTGTGCAGCATTTGATGATCGCGGAGCCGTAAAGCAACACCGAATTTGTTAAATAATATTAAAAAAATTTTGATAAAAAAGATAATTAAAAATTCCAAACGGCTCGAAGAATAGTTAATATAACGAGGACATTTTGATAACTAATTTGTCAAAAACAGCCTTCTTTCAGCGCCCAATAGGTATGAATATAACAGCTTTAATCTTAATCAACGGACTGAAAAAGGACAGTTATTTATTGGAATTCGTGTGTTACGTCCGAAGACGTAGCTTCTTTTTCAAACATTTTATTAACGTGAATACGATAACGGTGGAGTTTCCTCACCGATTATATTCGGGAACTGAACTTAAAGATACAGTTAAACACGTTAATAAAATCATAATTATTTATTCAAGTCCTGAAAAGTCCAGGATGCAAAACGCGATGGAAAAAATTTCGTTAGGTCTCAGCAAGTTGCGCGTATACCGAGTCGTACCTTGAGGGTTGCGCTCGAAGCTAAAACATCTCGGGTCCAGCCCTCTCCAGCCGCCCACTCTAAAACCTTTAAATGATCAATCCCAGGCAAAAGTTGGCTGGGAGCTAACCGAGCTCCGCGCTCCCGGTGTTTTCGGTCCCCAAAACGAAAACAGGATTTCGCACTCTGTGCCTTGTGCGGCGCGCGCATCCCGCCCTTATTTACACTCCATGAAACTGCAGTTTCGCTCTTCGCGCATATATAGGTGCCAGCCACTACAGGGAGCTGCGCATCGGCAGACAATTTCGAACTCGCGTATATAACTGCGTTAGCTCGCGCATGACCTGCTTCCGCGGGCCCGATAATAGTAAAGATTAAACGCGCGGGCTATGCGGCAAGAAGGGAGGAGAGCGCGACGAATGGAGTCGCGCCGATAAAGGACACACGCCGCGCCCGCCGAGCTCCGACGATAAAGCGCCGATAGGGAGCCACGTTTTTGGGCTTTCGCGGATTGACGATGCGATCGTTGACTGCTCTTATCGCCTGCTCGTGAGCGCGATAATCTTCGAGCTACTTCGAGCGTTCTCTGACGTAATTGCTTCATTGTTTTAGTCCTTACGAAGGAACGGGAACTGAATCTTTCGCGAAATAGTAATCAAATCGCGATATCACTTTAATCAATATTTTTTTTAAGGGAGTCGTCAAATTTAATCGGTGAAATTGGTTAAGCCGAACGATTTGCAAGTCATTAAAATTGAATATATATTTATATAGAGTGGGAAAAAGTATGGAAACCCCTATAGAAATATCGCGGGGTTTGGTTAAAAAAAAAACGCAGGTCATTTTTAGTTAAATTACAGCAAGGAATTGAATGATGATCTTTGGTTTGAGCTTAAACCTCCTGTTCAAGATCATTTAGCGGACCCCTATTTTTACCTTGAGATTCTGAAAGAGCGGGAAATTTTACGTTCAGACATGTTGTCATGTTAGGATTAAGAGTCGGGCGGTAAAAATAATAAGAAAATTCTAGTGCCTTTCTGTGTCGCCAATCTGTCGCCAATCACTACGGATCAAGAGAATAAACTCATTATATTCAGCAAGTGGTCTTAACCTAATATAAATAATTATTTAATTTCAAGCTAATTTTAAATGGCGAGTCAACAGTCGAATTTGAAGTGGTGATCGCCTGGAATTAAATAATTATTTATATTAGGTTAAGATCACTTACTGAACATAACAATATGTGATCTTGTTTTTCGTTATGAGTCTGTTCTCTTGATCCGTAGAGATTGGGGACAGATTGGCGACACTGAAAGACACCAGAATTTTCTAGTTGTTTTTACGCGCGTGAACGTGTGGAAACGCGGTCGCACGCTCTTATGTGGCCCGACCCTAAAAATCATCCAAACTTTTTTCCACTTTTTATAAGTTATTATCGAATGAACTTATTAGCTCCATTTTTATTAATATAAAGAATTTTAAAAGCTCCTATTATAATTGTTTTTCAAAATGTAGCTTTAAGGTTTTGGTAAATTGAATTATTGAACAGAGTTGTTGGCTGCTTAAATAACTAAGTTTATTTAATTGAATTTAATACATCTGCATCGAATTGAGGGCAGCAGCGGCGAAACATCTAGACCCTTGATTAAGCTAGACGCGAGTACCGAGAGGCAACGTTACTCTCTCGAACCGATCTACAAAGTCAACGTCCTAACGAGCTAAGTGGTTTGTTCGCTCAACTTGGCCAGCTCGGACGTCCATCATCGCATACATCAGTGTCCGTGTACCACTTCGACTTGCGATACGCGACTTATTTTCTCTCTCGTTATGTACAGGCGATGCTGCATCTGCCGAAGGCTCTACTTGACCTACATTCGCCGAACGCAAATTCTCCCTTCGAGCGAACAAAATGCGAATTGCCTTTTTTCCCCCGGGCGTCTTTGTTTCTTTGTTTCGCCCTCGGCTTCGAAGGACTTATCAATAGTTTGACGTGTCGCGAAATGAACTGTCAACTCTAGTTGCTGCCGAGTTTCTAAACGATTTCGAACGCTTGACGTCTGCCTTGCTCCCGATTCTGCACTGCGGAATCAGTGGATTGGGAATGAGAAAAGGAATGAGATAAATTGAGCGAATTTTACATTTCTATTTATCACGTTTAAAATGCAAGCTTTTTGCCAATCTTGTAAACCTATTTTTTTCATGTCGTTCTTTTCAAGCTTAAATCTAAATGTACTAGAATTCAGTAATTCGAAAATAAATAAAGCTTTTATACAGTTTTATAATTTTGTATTTTGTTGTTGGTTTAATCTGTTCAGAAACTCCCAATAGGGTTTCGTTTTAATAAGGAATTTGCAAGATTGTAATGCCTGCAAATATAATACAGTATTGTAACAGGCCGTGTATAAGAGCATAGTTATATAATGATGTTCGCTAGAACTTGTAATTAGGTCAATAGACGGATTTCGGTAAGTTATTAACAACTAAGTATAGGACGATAACTTTAGTTTAGTACTATAAAAGTATAAGTAATAAAGTAATTAAATAATGATTTTTTAATTTATCAGATGAAAATATGTAAGGCTAACAGTTGACTCATAGTTAGTAAAAGTTTCCCACGTAAAAATAATTTATATTATTTTTATCAAGATTTTATAATTTTATTTTTAAATTTTATAAAATTTTGATTCTATATAATTCGTACAAAATTTTTGTACAAGAATATCAAAAATATCAAAAATATGAGCTCCCCTAATGATCATCGATTGCTAATTTTAGTCATGAGTAGTATAAAAGGTCAGAATGCGCCCCCAAGCGCGTTATAAAAAATAAAATTAATTCCGCTTGGTGGCGCATCCTAACCTTTTACAATTCTCATGACAAAATTAGCAACCGATGACTACTGGAGAAGCTCATATATTTTTATATTTCTGTACAAAAATTTTACAAAATTTAAAACTAAAAGAATGAAATCTTGGTAAAAGTTATATAAATTATTTTTACGTGGGTTAACTAATGGAAAATATGCGAAACTTCATAAAATATTGGTGACGTATCACTAAACAAAGGTTTTACAATATTATTTTTATTTTAGAAGTACAAAAAGATGATAATAGTACTATTCTCTTAAGGAAGGACATTTTATCTGACCAAAATTGGAAATCGAGAAAATTGAGATTTTATAACTGATACGCGGCAGTCCTTATTTATAATTAAATATTTATTATTTTTATTAATTATAGATAAAAATATTACCATCAACTTATTAAAATTAAAATTTTTAAGTTAAATTAAATTTTTTTACTATTAGAAAGGTGCTTTTTCGAAGATAGGGCGCACTATTGTAGTGTTTTTTGAAAATTTTTAAAATATTTTGAACCACTTTACATACGGCAATAGTTGTACGTCATATTTATCTTTCCATATATGCAAAACAAATCAAAAATCAAAAATTAAAAAAAGTCTAGATAGGACGTTCTTTCTTAGGGCAGAGTAATCAAGGTAAGTATTTAAAAGCAAAAAAAAAAGGAAACAAATTATAGATAATGTGTCATAATTGATGTCTATCAGAATTTAACCTTTAGAGCGCCGGGGTTTTGAAAAATTTTCAAATCCCATTTTTCTATAGAAATGTGGTCTAAGGTCCCTAAGTTAGGGCCAAACTAAGTTAAGATGTTGGCTGGCGAGTCAGACCCCTCACGCCTAGAGGCGTATCCCGGCTCGGTGCGGTAAGGCCAAATGTTAAAATTTTAAAAATTTCAAAAGAACATCCAATTGCACTATTTTTTTATTTTTAACATTATTTATGTTTTACCTGGCCAAATAAAGTCATTTTGTATCATTATTAAAAATTTTTTACGCCTCTAGGCGTTTTCCGGCGCTCTAAAGGTTAATTAAAAATTTAAATTTGCTAAATTGCATCGTTGCAAGCAGGCCTTTTCAGAGAATTTTAGCCAGTAAGTTACTAAACGTGAATAATAAAAATACACTTTCAAGCGATTAGTGTACCAAAATTTGTTCACTGCGGAAGTTGCAACATCATGAATTTTAAAAGATGAAGAATTAACAAGAAAACTTTATATCTCTTGTGAACCGAATGTCACTTAACTCATAGTATAACTCGTGTATAACTTGCGCGGGAAAGTAAAAGAAATTAAGTCCGACATCCGGTAAACATTGTGTGGCTCATTTTCTCATTTCCTTCGCAAGTAAACTTTTTATTACACAATAAATACATTACGTCTAAAGAACCTTGTCGTAAAAAACTTTAGCCTAGTTGCTTCATGGCATTACTGCTTTCTCTGCACTGTATCTTTATCCGCAGTCTGCTTTTTCCTTGTTTAATTCGAGGAAAAAGCAACTGTAATGCTAAAAAAGTTATAAAATTTTAATACCGAATCTTAAATCTTTGCAGAAACTCGAGATGAAACGTAGTTAAGTTTCTAGATGTGAAATGAATACTAAATTTGCCACAAAAAATTCTTATTATTGATAGTTGATACGTAAAATTATTAGTGTTGCAGAAAAGTGGTTAATTAAATATTAAAAAGAAAGACTATATATATAGATATGGAAGCGTTTTAAAAATTTTAAATGTTATAAAAGAAATGATTTAATGTAATTGATAAAGCAGTATAATATAACAGGCTTTAATTTAAGTGTTTAATTTTACAACTTATCATATATTATCATTTAACATTTGTGTATGTTATCAAAATTTATAAATCTTCATTAAAACCATAATAAATTTAAGAAATTTAATATAGGTATTACAGAAATATAAGGTTTTATTTATAATAATTATTCAAAACCTAAAGTAATCTCTTTCAAAAGAAAAGATAAGATTTATGAAGAGACATTTTATTCTATAAATATTTAGAAGTTTTCTGCAATTATTTTCCTCTCTTATCCAAAGCAATTAAAGCGACTTTGGCGCATATAATCCATAGCTCTTTTTACTAAGTTTGTGATTTCAACTCAATCTATGTCGCAAAACGAGGCGACGTTTCTGCCTTGGAGAACGGCAGCTCATGTTCCGAATTGAGCCCGCTCGAGAGACTGAAAAAGTTCTCGCGCTGAATTATCCGGACCTTCCGTCTTCGTCTCTATACATTTCCCTCGACGAAATTTATCTTTGCGTGGAGTAGTTTTTTCGGTATCAGGCCAAGTTCTAAATTGTTTTGTTTTGACCGTCAGATTATCCCTACCGATATGATTCGAATCGAGTAAACAGCGGTATCTTTCGTACAATAGTAAGTCAGAAATCATATTAGTTCTTTGATTCACTAAACTAGAAGTAAAAATTTCTTGCTTTATTATTTTATTATTGTGATAATTCAACGATCAATACATTCAACATTAAAAGAATTTTATACACAGAAGTTTCGCACTGGTCTAGGTGAATAAAAAACACCTGCTGTAAAATGCACTTAAACGCTCTGAAAATGATTATCAGAAGAGCAGTAAAGGGCGATTATTCGACGGCAGATGAATAAAGGGCATCGCGTGGATAGCGGCAGACAAGGAAGAAGGTAGAAGACGAGTAAACTTAGCAACTCGCTGGCCGACATCGCCGAGATTCGTGAAACTTGTCGACGAGTAAATAGCGGCCGCGTAGCTCGCGCATCTCCCGGCCTGCGGGGCAGCCTCCACCAGCCGAGTTCGGCACGTCGCGATGTTTGCAGGTCAGTTTGCACCGCGGAGCTCCACTCTTACACTTTTACCCGCAGCTTTATAACCCGTTGTAATAAGTTTCGAGCGAGCTCGCGGGACTTTTGGCGCTCGGTGCTAATGACGGCTTCTCCGAGACGGCTTTGCGCGCTTTTTGCTGTTTACCCCAGCGCTGCGAAGGATCTAGAATCCAGTCTACAGGTTTTCTAAGCCTCGAAAAGTTGAGCTGGTTTTATTTAAAGCTACTCCTCTCCCTCCAGCAACGCGAACACTGTGCACCCAATGGCGGAAAGACGCTTTTCCCGCCGACTCGCTGGCTATAGTCGTGTCGTATTCGCAATAATTGATCCGACAGGTTATTCTGCAGAGTTACACAAACTGCTGAGAATAGAATGAATCAATAATCCGAGGAGGATTCCCATCGGAAAGACAGCTCGGGAGGAAGGATAAAACGATCCCCTGGGCGTTCGAGTCCGCACAATGGATCATTAATATGACAATAGGTGTCGGGGTTTACCATCAACATCTCCCGGGCTCGTGGGTCCGCGCGGCGGCGCTATTCAAATCAGCTAATAATAGCCGCAAACTTCATTCGGTAATGTCCCGTAACTCGGCGCGGGGGACAGAGAGGATCTTAGCGGGAAAGACAAGGGTCTCGAAGTCTACGGTGGCCGCTCCGCGATTACGGGGCCCCCTAAGCCTCGCCGCCGCCCTTCCATTGTATACAGACACGGGGCTGCACGCTTATTATACGCGTCTATAGGAAGTCTAGCGCGCTTTGTAACGACGTGGCTGTAAACGCGCTTCGCCTAAGACGCTGGCCACGGACCTTCTCGAGGGCTGACGCGTGGCAACCTTCAAATAACCCCCGGCTAAATTTCCCATTACGGATTGCTTCCTTTTCTATTTTCCTTTTTTCAAGTGCCCACTCTCGCGTGCGCACTCGACTTCTTTGTTCACTTATCTCACTTGTTTCATCCCCTTTACCGGCTGAGCTCATTCGGGAAAAGCCCGATAGGCCGTCTGCCACTACAGTCTCGAGGAGACGAGGCAGGACTTTGGAATCAAGCATTTTTACCTTCGTTCTCATTTTCTCTCCGTCTGACTAGATTTCAGAATCAACAGATCCGAAACTCGGCGAAGACTTGTTACCAAGTACTCTTGGCTCGTGCAAGCCTTCCAAAATGTTTCAAATTCAATTTGAGTATGGCAACAGAAGTGCTGCTTGGCTCTCGTCTTGGGCAGGTTGACTTTTTGAAATTAAAAACTTTCGATTAAATCCTATTCCCAGTAAAACAATCAAAAGCAAAACTAGCCAGTGATTTGTTCAAAGTTCCAGGAAAGGTTTTCGCTGTTCCTGGGGCGGCATTTCGTTAATTAAGAAAAGATGAATCGAGTTTAATTTCCCGCGAAAGAAAAGAAGGTCCGCGCGCCGCGGGGGCGCAGTGCTCGCGGATATATCTCGTAGCTCTTGGTCCGCAGAGCGCGCGAGATGCACAGCCGGCCGGGGCGCAGCTGCGATAAATTGCGATTCTCGCGGGAACGCGACACCTTGCCGCTTGCCAAACGCACCCGCGGTATCGCGCCGAGCTTACCGCGTCTTTGCTGGCATTAAGCGCGCCCACTGCTGGCTTTTTAAACGCTCTTTTGGCTTCTTGCAGATCGATTGCTTTTTCACATGGGTGGCTATTTCCATCTTGTAAAATTATCAATTTTCGATACAGTGCAATATTTATTAGTTTTTTATGCTTTGCTAATAAATGCAATTAGAAACGGTAATGAATTTTTAAAACCTTTTTAATAAACTTTAAAAACTGTTTATATATTAATCATTTATGCAAAAGGGGAAAAGTCGGAAATCTTTTATTCGAATGAAATATTAAATGTTTTTGTTGCGAGGGGGAATCCCGACCCTCCTTGCGCTTATTACCCACCGCTGCAGTGGTTGAGTTCTCTTTTCTCCCTACCACTTGGCGAGAGCTGCATTGTTATCGGCAGGAGCTTGGAATATCATTTAATTAACAAAGCATGTTCTTAGAAATTATATTTCATCTGCAGAATTTAGAAGTTATTAAACGACTTATTATTGAAAAACTTTTAAAGAATAATTAAATAGTGCCTCGGCAATTAAATAAAGAAACCAATTATTAAATTGAACGAACTTACCAAGTGAAGTTCGATTAAAATTGTATAAGCGTCTCCTCCGAAAAGATCAAAATTGTAGTATACCTACACTGAGAGAAAAAAAGGAGTAAAAATTACTATTCTGTATCGTAACTTGAGATATGAGAAGAAAAAAAA
>JAWWEM010037961.1:0-14349 GCA_035582935.1 Ormyrus thymus
ATGGAGTATTTTTTGGCCATTTATGAAAAACTGGCCAAAAAATGCTCTGAAAATGTTTTCAATTTCTACCAGGGTGATGCAATTCAAAAAAGATAAATACTTTTTATATTGTGTATATTTCTATGAAACTTGTAAATTATAAGTCTTGTATACAACAAATTTAAGAAAATATAAAAATATAAATATTGTATGTAAATAAATTATTTATTGGTCAAGTTAATCTTACTAATGTATTTAAATATAAAAATTGTACAAATATGAGTATATGTAAATATCTGAAAAAAATGTTCGATTCTTATGTGTATAAAACGCACCTTGCCATCTGGCCTGACGCTCGATTTTTCAAAAGTTATGTGCTCTGTTAGCGAGAATCTAAGAAAAATCGATTTTTCTTTAATCACGTCTAACTTCTCAACTATCAACGGTACAGTACTTTAACTATTAGCATTCGTAAGGTGAGATCAAATCCTATCGATTAAAAAAAATTTCATCAAAAAATCTTAATTTGTTCAAAAATTATAACTAAATAAAAATTTACAATAAAATTAAGCTAAAATTACATAAGTAGATTTTTTATGTTATTTTAATGGCTATTCTTTGTTTGACTGTAACTTTTGAACAAATAAAGATTTTTTGATGAAATTTTTTTTAATCGATCGGATTTGATCTTATCTTTTGAATGCCAATAGTTATAATACTGTGCCGACAATAGTTGAGAAGTTATACGTGACTAAACGAAAATCGATTTTTCATAGATTTTCGTCAAAAGTGCACATATCTTTTGTAAAAGCGAGCGTTAGGCCGAACGAACGCGATTTCCTTCACATTTAAACATTAGAAAACATATCATAAAGTTACAGAAAAATCCATTACCCAAATGTCGTACACTCTCCTTCTTAGTTTCATTTTTATTTGCTTTAATTTACGCTTTCATTATACATTTTCTATTTTCAAAAGAGAAATAAGTAAATAAAGGATTATTAAAATATGTTTAGAATAATTTAATTGAGTACAGTTTTTATTATTTAGCAACGTAAATTCTTAATGTAAACTAAAAATTAGACATTAATGTCTTAACTTAATAGTTGCATAGTCAATGGTATTTATTGAAAAAATTTTTAAATTTTCGTAAAAAGAATTATTAAGTGATATATAATTTTGTATAAAATATGTATATTTAAATAATAAAGAATATTTGTTACAAATTTTATATTATTTTAATTCAGAGTACGGAACTTCCTTCAGCCCATGCTACCGTAACATTAGAAAAACAAAAAGGTGTTTTAGAAAATAAAGCTCAAAAGATGTCCAAAGACAAAGCAGAACTTTCCCAAAAATTATTAGAAATAACAGAACGATTAAACAAGACGCGTGAAAGAAAGCACTCAATCGACAATACTCTAGAAACAATGAAAGGCATTGAATCCCAGAAAAACGCCGAGTAAGTAGAAAGAAAAAAGTTTTGTAGTTAAGATTATAGGCAGCATGACTAAAACAGCTGAGTGAAATAGCTTTATACATTAATTATTAAATAATGTTTAATTTTTGATGACGTATGGGAAAATACGCAATAGTTTTAACTAACACATGAACTCGGCATAAATGTGCAACCCATGACGTAATGAGAAAGTGCGTAAGACTACCTAATATGGTACCGTTTCGAAAACGTACTGTTCTTGATGTTCTTTTGCATTTTTACGTCATGCCACGTACTGCAAGTTTATGCCAATTTCAGAGTTCATTAGTTTGTTCACATTGAATATTTTCAAGTCATCCTAATTCATGTGCTTTGCATGAGAAGCAAATAGCACACGTATTATCGTGTATTATGGAGATCTTTAAGGAGGGTCCTCAGTGATGTGAAAATAATACCACAATATAAAATTTTTTATAATGTTATTTGCAAATACACGAACAAACTCACAAAATTTGAACACGATTGACCATTTATTTTCGGAGATATTAATTATTAAAATTAATCAATTTAACATGGGATTAGCATCATACATACGTGGAAGTTATACTCTGAGTACTTTTTCTAATATTGAAAATAATAGGAAGATAACAAAAAACATATGAGAAGAAAGAGAATTTAACGCTGCATTGATTGACATTTAAAAAAAATATAAATGACCAGTTTAATTTTAGAGCAATAAGACCGAATCACAAAGAAAGTTGGTAAATACAAGTACCACTCGGCTGTATGCTAGACAGGAAGCGCATAGCAAGCCGCGACAAGAATCGTCTTTGAGCTTGCTCGACTCGCGACTACAAATTTGTTTATAACTTTTTATCTATGACGTTTAGAGAGACGCGGTTTCCACGCAGATCTTTGTTAATACTTATTGTATAATGTTGTTTACAAATATTTGACAATTTTGAAAATTCATAACAGACTTTTGTCGATTAAAGAAAAAAATGTTCTGTATTGAAAGTTAGTTTTTGTTTTAATTTTTTTTTTAGTTTAATAAAACGTTTAATCTAATTGTACTTGTATAGTATGTATCTACAAGTATTGAGAAATGCCGTCGAATTTTTTCTAGATATTTGGTTAATACTAGTCTTCACACCGTCAGATTGAAAATAAAGTAATTTTTATTTTCTGTGCGATCGTGTCACGAGCTGATGTTTTTATGACAGAATAGTATGTGGAAATTGTCAGCTACGCTTCTCGCACAAGAGTCAAAACCAATGATTTTTCCACCCTTCTCCCCGCAGTTTGAACCTGAGGACCTTCCTTAATAGACATGGTTAGATCAGAAAGTAAAAAAGACTAAATATTTAGCTTTGTATTTATATAAAATTTGTGTGTGTCTCGTCGGCGAATACACATGTTTTCCCTATATATATACTGGAGATATCAATAAGATTTACTAGCAAAACTTTAAATTTTATAATATTTACTAAGTAGTTTTTGTAATTTGAAAACAATACATGCATCTAAATTTTTAATTAAATATTTTTTTTTAGAATTTTACGACAATTGGAACAACTTCTCATTGTACACGACGGCTTAAAAGACCAAGAAAATAAATTCCGCGATCAATGTCGACTAGATTTGGCTAGTTTTAATAAAATGATTAAAGAAGTACAGATTGTAGAGCCTCGAGAAGAAACGAATCGAGTTGCGGAATATGAAGAACAAAAGGAGGTTGTAAATCGACTAAGACTCCAATTAGCTAAAAAGAATAGAGCTATAGCAACTTTGACAAGACAATTAGATGATGTTCCTGGTAGATCTGAATTAACGCAGTACCAACGACGATTCATGGAACTTTACAATCAAGGTACACTTTTTTCGTTTGTTAGTTGTATATAGACGTTTAAGATACTTATATTGCTTTTGTTAATTTTTTTCAAATATACTTAACAGTTATTATTATAGTTTCAGCTAAGCATAAAGAAACGAAGCAGTATTATACTTTGTATAACACTTTAGACGACACAAAGTTATATTTAAGCAAAGAATTGTCTCTTCTTAATTCAATTCAAGATAATTACAACGAGTAAGTTCAGTATTGGTTATTTAAAAATGTATTAAAACGCAAAAGTTTCAAAGATTAATTATTAATAACGGGTTACGTGTTACAGAGCTATGGCTTCAAGTAGTGGTAGAGAACAATTTATAAAACAGTTCGAACTTATTGTAGATGGAGTACAAAGGAACAAAGCTAAGGTGCAACATTAAAACTTTAATTTATTAATAAACGTTATTAAAAACCTTAAATGAACTTTGTCAATTATTCCTCATAACAGGTGCAGAATAGGTGCTCAGAAGAAAAGAATCGGCGGGATTCACTTAGTCGTCAACTTACTACATTAATGGAGCAGCAGCGGAAGTACGTTGCTGCGGTTCGGCAACTTACGATTGAATGTCGCAAAAATGAAGCACTTTTGGCACGATTGCGAGGACCATAAATTGTACACTACGGTACATAATGCATTTATCTGTACATATTTAATTTTAATATTTAAAGTTGTGTAATATTTAATAAAATTTTTATAAAGTCTAGAAGTTAAAAGAATCGTTTTTAACCATAATATTTCATTTAATTAAGTTCATCAAATATGATTATTGTTTTAAAAAACCTACCTCCAAAATATAACTTAAATAAACTAGGGAAAATCTAGGCAAACTGGACGTAGTTATAATAAACATGATATATTTGTATTTTAAACAAATTTAAAGATAATTTTTTAAATTAAATATACTCAAATCGTCACGGAGAAGTAAAATAACGTAGAACATTATGAAGGCTTTAAAAACTATACAAACTTTTTTTAATAAAGCTTTACTGAAATTAAGGAATATTTCATATTTTAAATATTCCTTATATATAAGATCATCAATTTATAAAGAGTTCTAAAGAATTGTTCTTTTTTTCTACTTTCTAAGAAGTTTTTAGATTTATATTTTTTTGTAATATAAATATTCTATAGATTTTAAACTATCAATTGATTTTGAAAATTATAAATTTATTTTCTATCAGTCCAACCTCAAAATCACGACTTTGACATGATTTTTCGGCGCTCGTTGTATAATAGTACTTTTCGATTCAAGGGCGGGAAAGTGATTTTATCCTCGGTGAAATGGTCATCGAGGATAAAATCACGTTCCCGCTCTTGTATCGAACAATATTTTTGGATACGACGTGTGCAAAGCTTGATTTAGTGTGTGCGGTTTTATTCAAGCGGGCGCAAAATCGAGTTTTGCACCTGAAGTGTCGAAAAGTACTATTATTTTATTAGATATTTGGCCTCGCATTGAATTCAGTTTGCGAACAGATACTCTTTATACTGGGCTACCGATACCTGCGCAAATCTTTTCTTTGGAGCACAATGACGCTTGTATAATTAGACGATTCATTATAAGTATTAGATCATAAATAATGTTATTAAATTTTTCAAAAGTAAAAATTGTACATTAAAGACGAAATGCATCAGGATTATGCATTCTTATATCTGCAAGAAAATCATTTTTAAATTATTTGTAAACCACCCAGTTGCAAATTTTAATTTTCATTAAATCTTGTGAAGCAAATGTCATTATTTGCAAAAAATAATGTAGAAAAATGTTTAAAAATATATTTAAAATATATTTAAATATAGTTATTATAAATGTTTGTAGAAAATATTTATAATATAAAAGGAGCTACAGTATCCAGTAGATTACCTTGTTAAAACTGCAATTAAAAACTTCTTTTTTGATTAATTGTACGGAATTTACAAGCAGTATGAAATCGTACATTTTATTATAAGTAGTTTTTAATATATTTTTAATTTTAATAACAGTTTTGCCAAAATTTCTAAAAGTAAACAATTGTTTAATAGAAACTAGCTGTAAAGGGGAAATAGTCCCACCCTAAGCATTTAACTTGGAAAAGAATATCCGTCTCTGGTACCATAATTCTTCTTCAGGCGGCAACAAACGGAGTATAATTTCCGGTCGTAGGTACTCAAGGGAGCGTTTACCGGTTTACGACCATCCTTGAACTTGCCCTTTGCGAATGCAGGGTGGCTCACCCCTTGCAAATGCCACCTGCCTGGGTAGTACTTAAGTATATACTGCTTAGGTACGCCATCCCCTTCCGCCAGTAGGAGCAGTAAGAGAATAAGAGGGAAAGTGGTTTCTCGTAATTTCAACGCTACGAACGAGCAAATCTTCTCCTGAGTTAGTTGCGAAAGTGGTCACCCTTCTGCAGGCAGCTACCTATGGCGAAGGAGCGAGAGAGGCAGCGAAGTAGGGAAAAGGATGGGATAGAGGCAGGTCTAGATCCTAGCGCGCTGTAACTTCCCATTAAAGCCGTAATTCCGAGTTTGACCGCAGCGCGGATACTCGAAGCTTCTTAGGCACGTCAGCTAGTTTGGCAGCGGCTGTGGCGAAGCATTCATGCACTTATACCTTTTCTTTAAGTGTAACTCGTCTCCTCCATGTCATTTCGAGCAAAAGGGGAAAAGAGAGAAAGAAAGCTGGCGGCAAGTTCACCTCGCCGGCAGTGAAAGTTGTGGCTGCTTCAGAACTCTGTACAGCATAAAGCCCTCAGCATAAACGTAGCGACGCAACCCTCTGCGCAGCGCTTTCGGAGATCGCGTAAACTAAGTGCCCCGGAAAAAACTGACCTCTTCTTTTCTTCTGGGCTATAAAAAGGGCCAGATCGAGGAAATTCTACGGGAGTTAAACTCTTACCTTGTACAAGATGCGGGAGGGGGAAGAGAACCAATCGTCTCGGTGCGAACTTCCACGTACCCGAGCCTTTAAGTTTTATTTGTCGGCTATTTGCGGCTTCGATCTCGACTCGCCGTACGATGAACTGCGTACTTTGTAGCTTTTCGTTCTTATACAATTTCGCTTGAGCCTGGGTTCCTCTATAAGCTTTTTCCTTTTTTCTTTCTGAATTTGTCAACAGTTTAAGAGTTCAATTCTTGTTTTTAAAAAATACGTTTTTATTTAAATTTTACGTTAATTAATAGTTGTACAAAATCTTTTCAATTGCTTTTAAACAGTCGCATTAGAAATTTTCCCTTCTTAATTTATTTATTTATTTATTTATTTATTTATTCACCAGAGTTACAAATAGAATATAACATTTTTCGATCAATACAGAGTATAATTATAAACATAATACAATAATAATACAATATACCGACGCAAATCCTGCAGAAGAAGATAACTTCCTGTTCGCAGGTCCGGATTAACAACAAAGAAACTGGTTTAGTTTTACTATAACAGTAATAACTTCCAGCCATACATCCACACATCCATTCATGCTGGTATGAGGCAAATAAAGGCCGTATAACCTTTTATATAAATAATTCGTCTCTAGCTAAATAACAGTAATAAATCTTTATATAAATATAACAATTTTATTATTAGAATACAACTATTCAAATAGATTCTATTTTTTGTATTTATAACAGTAATAGGTAGTTTACTTAAGATTACATTGCACAAGATTACTTAAAGATTTTATTATTCTGTAATGTATAATCTTAGTTTCTTTGAGATTCTATATTTTTGTTCTGCATAATTTGGTTCATTCATTTTTGCTCAGCTAGTCTTTTAATTTTTTATTATTTCATTTTTTCCTTAGATCTAGGCTTAATTATTATGTATCAATTTCTAGTGTAGGAAATAAAACTATTCAGGTTAATTCCGAGAAAATAATTTTTATAATACAATATAATTTTTATAATCTTTCTCTCTCTCAAAAAAGATCGCGCAATTGTGTTACAATATTTTGAACCACTAAGCAAAAATAAAGTTTTCAATTCGGTATTAATAATTTAAAATAAAAATATTATATAACTTCTTTCTAGATATGCTATTCAGAAAATATTTTCAGTTAATAAGAAAAAAAATGTAATTTAAAGAAAAAACCGCTGCCAAGTCATTGGCAGTTAGCTTCCTCCTAAATAATTTATTGTTCCATTATTATTTCGTTTTTATTTTATTATTTTATTTTTATATGCTCATTTTATAATTTAATGAAAAGCAAACAAAATTTAAATATAAATTTTATTATTGGAATATTGAAAGTCCTAAAAAACAGAATTTTTAAAACTCCGTGTACAAAACTGGATTTCGCGCAAGCTTGAATAAAAATGCATGCACAAAAATAAATTAAGTCATATAAAAGTATTAGCCAAAAAATTAATTCTTTTTATTTTATTTGAACTATATCGCTAAAACTAATGCAAATTAAAGTAAATAAAAATTTCAACTAAATTGAATTTTCTTTAACTAATATTAGCCACAGAAAAGTATTTCTTTTTATTTTATTTGAACTATATCGCTAAAACTAATGTAAAAAATCATAATAAAATAATAATAATACTAAAAATAGTATGTTATATATACAATCGCGATACCATATATAATTTAAAATCATTATAAAACAAAAAGTAGTAGATGAACTTCAAAAATTCTTTTTAATTTTGAAAGTTTAGTTAAAGACGAAAAAAATAAGTGGTCGATCATTGAAAGAGATCGATTATTTACTAAGATACAGCTATTCAAAAAATTGAAACAAAATAAATAAAACTTTAATAGCTTTTGAACTAATACGTTTCATAAGCGGAAAAATAAACAGCTCTGAACATTTAAAAGATTTACCTTTTCCCAAAATTTCAAGTAATTTAATTTAAACTAATTAACAAAATGACTTGAAATTTTTACAGATTATAGCTATATATATTCTTAATTACCAAAAAATTTTGCAGAGCAGTTGATTATTTAATTTAAAAATTATAAGCTTTTTTTAAAAAAAAAACCTTTTTATTAAAAACAAAAGAACCATAAGAGCTAGGGTAACTTTTATTTTTTGAAATTATGGGTATTTTTATGCTCTTTAAACTGGTCTTTGTTCGATTCAAATATTTCAATGCTATCATTAAAAAAAATTAAAATTAAATTTTTCAAAAATCAAAAATTTGCGATAAAACAAAATCAAACAAAAATAAATAAGCTAAACAAAAGAAGATTTTTTTTGCCATCACAAAAAAGCAAAAAAAATGGGCCGTGAACGATGAAAATCCGTTCAGTAGAAGCTGAGATCCAGGCGTCTACATACACACATACATATATCCATACAGACACTTTTCAAAAAACCATTTACTCTTGTTCCTGACACCTTAAAATACAATTATAACCGATTTTTCTTACATTTCCAATAATTACTATCACAATGTTTCCTTTATTTGGAAGATATTCTTGTTCCTAAGACCTTAAAATACAATTATAAACGATTTTTCGGACGACTCCAAAAATTACCATTACAATGCTTCCTTTAGGAGGAAGCAATAATTTTGAACATTGTCATTTCACATATAAGAATTTTAATAGTATTTTAATTTTATTTGTATCCGTTTGTATTAAAAGATAAAGTAAAAACAAAAATAGGCTAATGTTTGTTAACAAAATATTATTAAATTGGTTTGCCATAATTGTACATGCTGTTCTGAAATTAAATTTTGAGGAGTTTGTAAAGTGGCATGAAAAAAATGAACTTAGTCGGGTTTCCTGTTTCAATCTAAGAAAACTACTTGAAAACCGCGAACAATGAATGTGATAAAGTAACAAAAAAAGTGGCCAGGGATTTGCTGTTATTTAATTTTCTCTGTGAAAACGAAAATTCCTCTGACCACCTCTTACCATTTTAATTTGCCTGCTTGTCTGCATAATTTGATTTATTTCTGTTTTTCTTTGAATTTAACTCAATTTCACTTTTTACCTACATTGTTGATTTTATCAAATTTTAAATAAAATTAGGAAGTATTCCTCTCTTCATTATTTTGAAAATGCAATTGTTGCAAACGTTGATACTAATAATAAATAAATTAGATAATTTATCAAATTATAATTTTTCAAAAAATTGGATGTCCTTTTTTGAAACGTTTTTATTTAGTGTAACTTTTAAAAACTAAATTAATTAAATTTTATATATCTTATAATATAAAAAATTGTTTGCTCTGATTGTAGCATATTTATTATTAGACAGACTAAACTACAGAAGTCAAAGGTAATATATAGTACTAACAAAATCCAACGTACTATTTTCTTTTTTTGAGGTTATATATGCCATTTTTCAGTATGATTTTACTGATTTAAATATATGATAAGTTAGTCTCCTAATTTTTAAAATAATGGTTTTAAAAATAAAATATTAATCCTGTTATTTTAAGTATTTAATTTAATTTCAATTATTTAGTTTCAAATATTTATGAAAATTCAAATGAACCGGATGCAGCAAATTCTCACGCCTATTCCTTACCGACCAATCAAAATCAGTCTTTAACCTTTAGAGGAACGGAAAACCACTATAGTGGAGCAAGAAAAAAATTCCTCCTTTTTGTTTTAACTTTATTATTATGGGGTTGCCGATTATGAATTTTCCAAAAATTTTCCGAAATTCAAGTCGAAAAAGTGAAATTTTTGAAGAAGTAAGCCTCCTAATTAGCATGCACCATTTTGTGTCCGCCATTTTGAATTTTGAAAATATAAGAATTTTCTATAAAGAATAATGTCAAAACATCCTAGTATTTTTTATCCGAATTTTTCTATTTATATTAACTCCAAAAATCAAATTTTCTCAAAGTAGAAAAAATTAGCATTTGCATTACCCTTCCAGACCGGAAAACCACTGTAGTGGTGCGACCTTAGAACGACTCTTTGCCCATACTTAAATTACGATATGAAATATTATATTATCCCATTTTCTATAGAGATTCAAAAATCCCAAATGCCGGTTCTCCAATGGTTAAATGCTTCACAACATCCATAAAAAACACTATTTAGTGAAAAATTATTGGTGTTTATTGATTAAGAGATATAAATGAAACATTAAAAATCCTTTCGATTTAAATTCTATTAATTATGTATTAATTTAAAAACATGTCTTACACATCGCAACGTTTGGTTTGCTAATTAAAAGACAGATTGCAAAGTCGATTGAGTTGAAATAAAGATGTGCATTAATTTTTAAAATATCCCTAACGATAAAATAAATTAACACTTACATGCTTACATTTTAGGGAAATTACCATGACTGAATGCCAATTAATAAGATAATTGATTTTTTAAAACGTTCCTGGCGATAAAATAAATTGCCACTTGCACGTTTACATATTAGGGAAATTAAAACCCGTGAAGTACAGTAAAGCTGTCTGCGTCGAGCAGGAGGAAGCGCAAGAGCGAAAAAAGTGAAGGACAGTGCAAGCGAGACAGATCGCGAGAAAAGACTCGGTTCACTAGGTAAATGAGGAAGGGAAGAGGGAGGCAGTCGGGGAGGAATGAGTGAGAGACGAAGGTTGACGGAGCCAACCCAAAGGAAAGCCGTATTTAATTAATGACCGGACTAATTAAAAACCCAAAGAAAAGTATACTTCGCACGAGTCACACAGCCGTTGCGACTTTCAGGGTGCGGTAAGAGCGCTATAAAGCACTTGTTCATTGCGTTAGTTCATAAAACCGTGCCGGAGGATGGCTAATAACTTTACCTTTTTGAGAGCTTCGTTCGACCGTTTTATTTTACAAAGAGCGCGCGAATTGCTCCCTCCCCCTCATACTTCTACCGTTGGAAAAACGTGACATGCAGTCAATACACTGTTTCGCTTTTCGAGTGCTTTAAAAACCCGAACACGAACGAGGAGTCTTGCATCTGTGCCCCGATGTTTTAGGTTGAAGAGAAAAGAAATAAAACTCGTGGTTGTATTATATACGCTTGTGTCCACCCCCAATGAATTTTAGTTCGCCATAGTTTTGTCGGATTTCCGGAAATCAAGAAATCTTAGTCAAGCTTTCTCGTTCTTACCGATTATACGCGACTGTTATATTTAACTATTGTGGACAAATATTGTGTGATCTTTGCTACATCAAGGATTGTCTGCAAAACGAACATATACATCAAATAAAATCTCAGAGGCCAGACTCTAAAACATCGTCATTTTTCCAGAATCTCATCATTTTTAATGGACGCAACTTGACGAGTTGAAAATTCTAACGTTCAACGTTTGACTGTGTGCATTAGTTTCGGAATATCAATAAAAAACGAATGATTTACGACAAGATAAAAAGTACATAATTGTTCGCAAAAACCCTTTAAAAGAGTTGCAATCGAAACTACATAAAAATTTAAAAGACTTGCATGATAATGAAAATTTATAAAAAAATGTATCATAATAATCCCATATCCCAAGGTAAAGTCATATGAGTTACCAAAAATTACCAAAAATTACAAAAATTAGGTTTCATAAGGTTTTAGTAAACGTTTGAAACCTTGCAGCAATATTTCGTGCTGTGTGGGTATGTACCAGAAAGTCCGTTTATATCTACAATCGGTAGTCTAACTCATATTTTATCAAAACTAGTATATAACAAATGAAAACGTGCATACAAAAAACTTTATCACATATCAATAAAACGTTTTAACTATAGTTAAATTTTATGTCTTATTTAACAATGTAAAAAAAGGATAAGTATAATATCAATGTCAGTTTGTTTGTGCCTCAATTTACAAATATACTTTGAGATCTGTTTTTGGAAAGTCGACAGACGTATGTCACATACACACAATAAATATAAAATCTTTTTCGGAGAAATACGAAGTATTGTAAAATTTATTTTTATTCGACAACTAATTTTTTAATTCCAAAGTAGATAGATATATATTGACGTTCTTACTGTCGTATCTTAATTGTGTAAAAATTTATTTGTACCATTTTTTTAATAACCCTGAAGAGCACAGAAAATGTACCTTGCGAAATATCTCTAAAAAATGGTTATCAAATCGATGTTTTTATCTATTATTTTCTCAAAAAAGGATCCTGTTTATATCTTTAAATTACAAAAGATTTTAGAAAATACAATTAATTTTTACTCCGTGTAATTTTTATATCCAATCTTGGTGTTTTTTGACCCGTCCGCGTTAAGGTGTAGTCAGATAAATTTATTGCATTTAATTAAAGTTTCGGTCGACCTTGCCACCCTCTTCAGACTGTAATATTAGGGGTGCGCAAAAGTTTTCGGCCTTGCTTGTAGATGACGCTACCTATCATTGATTCTGTTAAAGACTTTGCTTTCTGTCGTCAACAGTTTTGTATTAAACCTCTTTCATAACTTACTATAAACTTTAGAGCAAACAACTTTTTTTTTCTTAAAAGTTTGTTTAAAGAAAGGAAATCGATAAAGTGCATATTCAGCACTACATGCTGCTCTAATCTAAGGGTTGTTCTTAGAATTTAGAAGTGATAATTTTCATGTGTTTGATTTACGACGTTTTGAAAGATCTCAGGTGCTGAAATCCAACGAACTGTGAGCACTGCGAATCAAGATGATTCGCCATTTAGTGTATAACTTGGTAAAAAAATTTGCTATAAAGTTACAATTTGATCATATAATAGTTTTACCATATTTAGAAAAAATAGAAAATTCAGATGGAAGTAATTTGAATTATATATAAGCTCTCTCCAGGCTACATTAAAGAACTGTTAAATACGTGAATGGCTCTTCTTGCAAGGCGAAAAATGAAAATTTTCTTCAGAAAACTATTACTGGAAATAACAAATGAATCGAATGCGATAATTCAAAGCTAAGGAATACTGGATAGGCCCGAACGACTGACGTCTACAATTTTATAAATGTCGTTATAATTTATATCTCGTCATAATTAATAAAAGTATTGTTATGTACGAGACGAGAAAGATGAGCTGTATTTTTTATAAGCTATTAGAGTCAAGGCAAACAGGCAATACAGAGCGCTACAGCAATTAATTGAATCGTTTCAACCAACAAAAACGAAAGACGACCATTTAGTCGTAAAAGATCTAGATCATTTGTTCTGCTACACAATAATGTTCATCCTCACGTGTTTAATACAACGCAAAAAACAATAATGGTACTTGAGTGGAACGTTTTACCACATTCGGCATATTTACTTGATAGTAGTCTTAATGATTAGCAATTTTTTGGATTATTACAGAAAGTCTTGATTCTTTACATTTTCGAAATATAGGAAACATTAAAAAAACCGCTGCCAATTCACTAGCAGTTAGCTTCCTCTTAACTAATTTATTGTTCCATTATTATTTCGTTTTTATTATTATTTTATTTTTATATGCTCATTTTAGAATTTAATGAAAAGCTAATCAAATTTAAATATAAATTTTATTATTGGAATATTTAAAGTTCATTTTTAAATTTAATTTTTTGTATTTTATTTAAACTATATTGTTAACTAACGTAACAAAGTCATAATAAAATAATAATAATAAAAATATGACAGTACTATGTTATATATATATATAATCGCGATACCACACATAACTTAAAATCGTTATAAAACAAAAGCTAGTAAATGAACTTCAAAAATTCTTTTTAATTTGGAAAGTTTAGTTAAAGACGAAAAAAATAAGTGGACGAAAAAAATCATTGAAAGAGATCGATTATTCACTAAGATACAGCTATTCAAAAAATTGAAACAAAATAAATAGAACTTTAATATCTTTTGAACTGTTACGTTTCATAAGCAGAAAAACTATACAGCTCTGAACATGTAAAATATCTATACTGTCAAAAAAAGCATGAATTTTAATGCATTTACTGGATTACTGGAAATTTATTTCCAGGACAATGCATTAAATTTAATGTATTTACATTGAATTTAATACATTAAGGGTAGGGTAGTCACAAAAAAAATTCTGTATTTAACAGTATATATTTACAGAAATGTAACTATGTTTTAGTTACATAAAAGTAGAAAAAGAAAAAAATTTTCATCCTATTTCCATCAAATTTGAAAGAGTTTTACCTTAAAAAGTAATAAAAAAAGATGCTTATTCGAAATGTCTCTTACG
>JAWWEM010037972.1:0-14346 GCA_035582935.1 Ormyrus thymus
ACATGTTTGCTTAACTTTTTAAGCAACTTTTACTTACATTTAAGGTAAATTTTACTAGCGATTTTTCTCCGTGTACAAAACTTTGAAGAAATCTGTTTTTTTCAATTTAATAACTTAAACAAATAAATGAACGCACTGCCTCCGCCAATAGTAAAAAAAAATTTGTCTACATTTTTCAAATCCCGCTATTCGATTCAAAAATTTTTATTGTTTACAAACAACTCGGTAAACTGTGCCCAAAGAAAAGAAAAAGAAAGGGTAAGCCATAAATCTAACGCACTCAAATAAATATCGGGGAAAATTTATCATTTATGTGTAATCCAATTCGTAAGATGAATGGTATAGCTAAAGAAAAAATTAATCGAATAGCAATATCTGCAGTTGAGTAGAAAAAGAAGAGCACCGTCGACTATATATGCGCTTATTTTTTCTATACGCCGCAGCACTGTGTCGTGCCGTGGCGATATTTTTTTCAGGTATTAGCTTCGCGCACACATACGTGTGTGCCCCCTCCCCCTCCCGCGCGCGGACGTGTGCGCGCGTGTGTGTGCGCTCACAAAAAGGCGCATATCGATGCTCTAGAAATCAATTGTTCGATCCCCCACGGCCATTCGTGAAAAATATCGAGGCCGCTTTCGGTGGTCGTGTCGTATGACAGAATAAAAGGAAAGGTTAGATCGGGTCAAATCCAGCGCTATGATTGAAAGAACAAAAGGGATGCGCTCCTACTTTTTTCCTGCTCCTCTTTTTTTTTTTTTTTGTTTTTTACCGGTACGTAGCTTCCCTGCATCTCTGCAACGTGCCTGCGACTTTGGCTGCACGTACATAATCTAAGTTTAAGATGCATAAGTAGATAGGAAATAAAGTTACATCTTACTTCTGATGCTTTATAGAATGCAGAATCTGATTTACATTTGGGAAAATTTATGCGGTAACTTAATAAATCTAGGCATTCGAGTAAAAAGGCTCAACGCCGCAAAACGCTTCGTTTTCAAGATTAATTCATCAGTTAAAAACCATAAAAGGAATAAAGAGAAATATGCTAATGACAAGCGAGCGCTATGTGTAAAATCCGCAAAATTTAGGCTGGGGATCGATGTGGAAGTTGAAGCTATTAATTTAATCAGAGATTTGCATCTTACTTTAAATGAACCTTGACATGCACGTCTTTTTCAAAGTTTTAATATTATCAAGCTTTTTCCTATCGTTTTCTCCCTCTTCTCCTCCCTCCGTTGCAAAAAACAAAAATATAAAAGCGTATATATTAAGAGAACGGACGTAATTTAACGTTGTTTAAAAATACTATTCTTTCCGTAAATAGTATCTTCGGCATTCGCGTTTTAATTTTCGCATTTCCCGCAAAATTATTCCCGTAAAAATGTAAGAAAATTAACCGGAAGAAAGGCGGAGAAGAAGACAGAAAGACAGGTTAGGTGTAGAGCGCCAGGCTAATCAGCAGATACGGAGCAAACGGATAGCGGAAGATATAGAGCCCTCCGAGAGAGAGAGAGGGGGGGGGCAAGAGAAGTAAAGAATAGCAATGCGAGCGAGAGACAGAAAGAGACAGAGAGCGAGAAAGGGAGGAGGGCCAGAAGGGGGAGAGGCAGGCCGAGGAGTGGCGTTTCTCTCGCCACGCGCCATCGCGGTTCAGATCTAGCAATGGATCGGTGAATAAAGGGGTGGCAGCGCGGCATTGCCGGTGGTGATATACTTTGGTCGGACATGCAATTAGTGGCGGTACTGGCGTGACTGTGGGCTAGTCTCGGTTTCTCACTTTTCTCTTTCCCCCTCTCTCTTTTTTTTCTGCATCGCCGGAGCCGCGGGAGATTCGAGCGCGGGAAAAAGGGGCAAAAGGGAGAGGAGAGAGAGAGAGAGAGAAGAAGTCGGCTGAAAAGCGAAGAGTCATATCTCATATAGGGCCGATATTGTTTCGGCCTGATTTTATACAGCTAATTGCCTAACCTTTAAATCGCCGAGTGCCCTGAATGCGATATGGCTAATTTATGCGGGAACTTTTTTTTTTCTATATCTGTTCATTCGCTTTTAATGGCTGATTTCTGAGGGCTCGTGGAAAAATAGAGTGAGAGAGAGAGAGAGAGAGAGAGCTGATTGAACTGGTTGATTATTGGACTTTTACGTTCGATATTAATATCTGAAATTAAAATTTCCGTTTTAAGAGTAGATACGGGGATATTGCGAGCTTTAATATTTTGAAGTTCAATAATTTCATTTAGGATTCATTATCCTACTTTTTTTTAGAATAGTAATAAAGCAGGGATTCATTAAAGTTCTTTGAAAAGTGTGAATGAAATATTTACAGCGAAATTTCCGCGAAATACTAAAAAAATCTTAATTAGTCCAGTTTTACTTTATTCATTTATAGTTCCTTTGAAAACACCTCAACTTTTTAATAAAACTAATTAATTTTATTGAAGAAATTACTTAATTGGCTTTATGTGTTCATTCCGCGTAATGAAGCCTTCCATTATGTTTATTGTAAGAGTTTTTTAAATAATTTCCTTCAATCACGAAAATTCATTATTATTCATTACGCATTTGATTCTGATTTATATCATCTCGCGGCAAATGCATTTTCGGCATAAATAATCAACGACTTTTACCGCTCGCGGCCATTAAACTGCGGAGGTTATTAATTTTTATGCCCGAAATTTAACTACGATGAAGGATGCCCGGGCGCTCGCGATTTGCAAAAATCAGACACCTTATTTCGTCCGGCCGTAAATTACAGCCATAACATCGAGGGTCTTCCCGGTGAGTCGGGGGATACCGGGAACGGTAGCTGGTTGTTCGGGAACTGGCCGAGGATGAAATACGACGGGACCATTAAGAGCTAACGATTAATTAAACGCGATATAAATATTTGACCAACGAATTACGCGATATTAATCTTCGTTTTACGCGGCGGGCGCCGCGCGCCTCGCACACCGGCAACCCGACGCCCCGTCTTGTACACACTTTGCTTTTTCGCCTGTGTGTACGCGGCTTGCTTGCATTTTCTTTCGGCATTTTACTCTCCCGCGGCCTGTAATTTCAGTGATCGCGCGCTGAGCGCACAAACATGGAGATTTATTCAGCGGGAAATTATTTAATTTCGAAAACGGTTTACCAATTACATTTTAATAAGTGAATATGCCCTGGGTTGATTGTACGCGCGTTTTGTAAGCTTAATCATTTATGACGCTGCGGAACAAATAGATGCGGTAAGATTAATTAAATTGATGTTAGTGAAGTCTATTCTGTGAGAAAGCGCTTTTAAAATTCGTAGCGGAATATTTGAAATTGTGTAGGATATTTTATTAAACAATATTATTTCCGCGAAAGAATTGGCCGTTGCGGCTTTGATTCCAGGAGGCTATAGGCTCTAGCGATCCTCCGTTCGGAGAAGCACGCGTCACGTGGTCAATCGGCCTAAACTCCGAGACGTTGCTATCCGCGCGAGCGCCACCACTTCTATTAGACCCAGATCTATTGGAGCGGGGCGCGCAACGGCACGCCGGCAAATTATATTTCTAAAACTTCATTGTTTTAACATTACAATATATTATTATCCTTGATTAATTGAAGAGAGTTTTATTTAAATCCTGATAAATTACCTATAATTAATGAAAGCTAATTTGTTTTAAATAATCAAATGATACTATTTATTGGATTTCTTGGAAATAAATTCGTATTCGTTTAATCTCAATCAAATTGCAATTACACTTTAATTTAATACTTATATTTACCATCAAAGAGCTAAGAATTAAAAGAAGCTCTACAAAATCAGTTTAAAAAATAGCGAGAGCGAACGCACGCCTTTTAATTCACCGATTGTAATTAAAGAACGTCCTATTTATTTAATACAACAAAAAATAAATAAAAGCACACAATTACAAGCATCGGCACAGAAAAACATTGTAATTAAAACCAGCGGGAGGGGGGGAACGTCCTTTTTTCCGAGCTTGTCTTTGTTTAGGGCGGCCGGGGAGCTTATTACGTACTCCGGTGGCTCGTGCGAATACCGCTTGTGTACCGAGCTTATCTCCCGCGGATACTGCACATACCAACAACGCTTTCTTTAATGCCCAATAGCGCGTGAGATCGTGCGATATCGGCGAAGATCGGCAATTTCGAGTTATTTCCTTTGTACACGTAGGGGACCGAGCCGAGCGCGAGCCGGTATCGTTAAGGCGGCGAAAATGACGTGTCCGTGTGTACTATCGCGCCTCTAATTTCTCGGAATGGGCCTCGGGCCAATGGGCACACCTTCCTCCGCCGTCGTCCGTCGCCCCCCCCCTCACCCTCGTCGTTTTTCCAGCCGAGGGTATATATAGTTTATCGGATTGCCGTTGACCCACAGCTATTCCCAGAATCTCTCGAAACTCGATACAGAAAGCTGTATCCTTTGAGAGGTTCTACTTTAGTCGCGTGCTAGGTTATTTTTGGAATCGCAGTCGGAAATGAATTTTTCCGCTATTTTTCGAGATGGAAAAAGGAGCGGATTGGGGGAAAAATGAAAATAATTTTCGTTTAGATTTTTCGGCGGGCCAGATTGCATGCAGCTCTCGATTGAAAAAAAAATGGTCCTATTGATTTATTTGCGATACGAGTTTCATTTTATTTAAATACAATCAGGTAATAGATTTTGTTTTTTTGAAGAGAGCAGTGTTCTCGTTTTTTTAAAAATAGCTAGAGTTTCGCAAGAGTGACACGCTTAATGAAAATTTTGATTAATTATCGGAGAAATATCTCGTTTCAATGACTGAAAGAGCATATAAAGTTTGTTCAACTTAAATTCAAAGAGAAATATTAAATACATTGCTTGAGCAATGGCAATTAAAGTTCACTATCTAACCGAATGTATTCCATTTATATTTTCTATTGTTTTCGAAACATTTGTTAACCAACAAGTAACTGAATGTAATTTAAAAATTCTATTTGCAAAAAGAAACAATTAAAAGTTACCGCCCCCGATGATTCTATTTAAGCGTTTTTACTCAAGACTATCCAGCAGACAGTTTGCCTTTTTCGTGTTTAACTTTATCGGCCGGCAAGTTTAGCGACTCAATTTTCCGTGCCGAAAAAAGTTGGCCACTATAACTTTCCAACTTGCCTTCGCATATAAATGCAGATATTCTCTTTCTCGTTCTCCCTTCCTCCACGGCGCAAAGGGCGCAGGAGGTCAAGAGCCAAGAGATGAAAAGCGGCGGCGGCGGGCACAGGAGATATCGGTCGAATCACTTATACTCATGAATAAGTATGATGCACGCCGCCGACGCCGCGGTTATATCCACTGGTCCGGCCTCCAGTCATTATTCTTAATAACCGCGTCCGCGCGCATAACGACCGCGGAGGGCCGTGGAATAGCGTCGGTAAACGTATACTTTCATAAATCTCGGCGCGCGAGTTCTTTGTGCCTTGTCGATATAATACCTGTGAATCCGCATTATCTCGTTTTCCTCGAACCTTCGCCGTCGCCGTTTTTTCTTCACCTCCAGGCCCCTCTGGCGCGGGCGGTGGGTGGTTGCACAAGCGAGGAGAGAGAGAAAGAAACGCAAAGCCACCAAAGCGCGTCTGATGGCGCTATCGATTTTTTTCCTCTCTCTTCTTATCGTGCATAATTCGTTCATTGCCATGAATTTCTTTTCTCTCCCTCACCGGCTTTTCTAGAACTGCTCATTTTTCCCTTGCGGCGGTGCCTCCCCCCCACCCCCTCACCCCTTCCTTCCGCGCTCGGTCTTTCTCGGTGGTACAATCTGCATACATTCGACCCTTTTGACGTAAATCGAAAAAGCGGACTTGAAAAACCAGAGCCCGGCTTCGGTGCGCATTGGGAGCAGCTATACCGCTCCGAGCAGGTGGCTGAGCGTATCCGGGCTATTTCTACTTAGCCTCGCGCAGAATAGTCACTTGGCTTTTTGGGTCAAGAGTGTTAATAATAAAAATAACAGTCTCAATTATCTCGTTCTTTATTCAGTCCTATTCGCGTCTTCTTTTCGCATTTTATTACAAATAAAATGAGATTAATGCATTCGTTAATCTAATAAGTACTTTGAGAAAAATATGTGCTCCGCGAACATTAAATAATTAAACAAGCAAAAAATACTTAACTAACTTCAAATTGAATAAGTTGATGAAATAATTAAAAAGTGCTATGGTATAGGAACTACCCTCCACATACCCATCGTTCACGTTATTATTTCCTTATTTTCCTTATCTTAGTTTTTGTTTAGCATTCCTTTTCCTTCGCCTTCGTACGCTTTTCCTCTCTACGTCTCCTCCCCCTCGTTTTCCTTCTACCATATCTCCTTCTCTTAGCGAGCTTCGGTAATTGCTAAGGCAGCCAATTTGCACTTATAGTGTGCGCTTCAAGGTGGCCGCCCGAGGCGAACCGAACCGAGACAAAGAGAAAGAGCGAGAGAGAGAGAGAGAGAGAGAGAGGTGAGCGCAGGGTGGAGAGGCTTTCACTCCAATGAAACAGGCAACAAGAAGCCCTCGTAAGAAAAGCGCCGCAGAGTTCGTGTATCCAGTTAATCGGCAATAAATATTGCAATTATCGAGCGTGTCGCGGGTCCTTTTCGGCCGGTTTTTGTACCCCATATCGCTTCAGCTTTCCGGTCTGACTCCGCAAGGCTGCATCTACTTAACGGCCTCGACAGAGCTTCTTGGGGGGGCCTTGCGAAATGGCTTTCGTGCTGATGGCTCCGCGCGCAAGTAATGTGGTAATTACACACTTGCACTTTATCGTAAGTGCCGCATGCTCATGCTCGCGTCCTTCCTTTTTCTTTCTAAATCGTTTTGCGCCCTTTTACGCGTGTGCGTTCGTTTTTTTTTTTTTTTTTATTTTATCGCGCCGCTTTCGAGAACGATATAATGAAGGTAAGCGGACCACTATTTACTGGTCGGATTGATCGGTTTCGCGAACGTTTACTTGCATGCTTTTTCCCCGAGGAAGAAAGGGGTTGACCGAGTTTTGGTATAATAGCACTGGAAAAATGTTATTATTTTTAGGAAATTTCAGTTAACTATTGATGCTATTTTGTAATAACTATTTGAAACCATAAAGAACTTTTATTAATAATTAAAAGAAAGTTTAATTACAATAATATCGAAATGAACTATTTTGGGCTTTATGACGTAGAATGAAAAATTATCCAATAAAAATGCGCAATTCTGTTTTATTTGCCACATATACGTTTTATCTTAACACAATATCTAGATTTTCTAAAATCATAAAGCAACCAAAAGTTTCAATTCAATTATTTATCAGACATTTAAACAAAGTGCCTAATGAAATATTGTAAAGAGCAAAAATTATAATACCCTAATTAGCTTGCAAATCAGCAGAAACCTTAAAATCCTAAATCAAGGCATTACCATGCTAATTATGCGCACATCGCTCACCGGCATTCTCACCCCATCTCGCTTGAAAATACATCTTAACTGAGGCAGCGGCTCAGTTGGCGCGATAAGGCCTATTATTTCTGGCCAAGCACACCGCCTCGATCGTGGCATCCATCCACGAGCTAGTCTTTGCGGTAAGCGTAGGGTTCGCTCGAAAAAAGCTTTGCACTCGGAAGATGTTCGGGGCTGTAAAGTAATAAAAAAAAAGTTAGTCCCGTTTGTCTTTCGCGATAAGATCGAGCAGCTTTAATTTTTATGAATAATTTAATAAATGACATTTATTTTAAATAAAATATGTGTTCGATTTTATAATAGGAAAGGTAAAATAGTGCAGACAAAGTTACTGGAAATATTTATAAGTGCACTGTAACACTTTCGTAACCAACATGTAATATCAGTCTATAAATAAATTATTCTCTGTCTGTTCCAAGTAAATTCAGATATCTTATGTTTGGCTTCGACCAGTTTTTCTGGCTTCTTGAAAAAATGGTCAAAAATACTCATGTAAGTGGAACATCGGTAAATATAAAATCAGTCGGATATTGAATTATACTTATTTTAAAAATAAACTTCGCCCCGCCGCCGCCTCTAAAATCAGACGCGTTCTTTTGCGACGCAGCAAAATTATGACGTCGCCAAAGAACTGAAAATTTCACGTTTGTTCGGCAATCACCTCGAATTTCGGCCGTACTTTATCTTCGGCGACCAGCCGGCGGCGGGGGTAATACACCCGAGCTATCTCGATTGCTATTCTTCAATGCACGTTCCGCGTTCAATGATACCTTCTCAGATTTTAATGCCAACTCGCATAACCACATAAATCGCAGGGGAGCCAGGTTCTCCGCTCTGTTGGCCAGTCGCGAGCGTAATAGCCCGCTTATACTTCCGAAGCTTGCCTTCGCGCCAAAGAACGCAGGCAAAAAAGATAAGAGACGGCGGTAGAAGAGAGAGACGGGAGGGGGTTGTGCAAAAGCTAGAAATGAAGAAAGACGGAGAAGGTCGAGAGGGGGGCGGGAGGAGGCAGTGGAAGGGAATGAGGAAGTGGGTGAGCTAAGGGGATCGGGGCTGCTATCTCGTGTCAGTAGGATGTTGAGGCAGCTCGCGCGCCCAGGTGAGCTGCTTTGGCTCGAAGGCGGGGGTGGACTTAACAAGCGACGCTATCTGCTCAGATGAATGCCGTGCCTCTCTCCTCCCCCTGGGGCTTTCACTTCCTGTCTCCCTCCTCCTATCCAGGCTCTATCCCTCTAGTCGTAGACGTCGACGAAACGATTGTATCAGCATACCCAGCGTGAGCTGACTCTTCCTTGCATTTCTCGCGCGCGCCAGCGGACTCTCGCTTTCCTTCTCTCCTTCTGCAGCTCGAATGTGAGCTGTTAGAGCTGCAAGAAGGAGATGTTATACGAGAATATATATATGTATATATATATATGTACGTACGCGCCGGGAGCTCGTGCAATTATACACCCGGGGGCAAGAAAAGCCGCTGAGAGCAGCTGATTTCTTTTGGATTCTCGTATGCGCGACTTTTTAAGCGGAGTGGTGATTTCAGGCTCGCATTTAGGCGTCGCCTTTTAAATGAATCGTAATTTAGTTGAAGGCCTTTCATATCATTTCTCGCGACTAATACAAGCTGAGCTTAAAAGAGCACTCGTTGCGCAGTCTCGAGAGGCATTAAATTTTTTTTTTTTTTTTTAGGAAACAAGTTGGAAATGGGAGTAATTATTTCCTAGGTATCGTTATTAAAGTTTTTTCAGCTTTCGAGAGATTTGATGCGAATAGAAGATAAAATAATTAATTGAAAAAACGATAAAGCTTGCAAAATCGAATTTAAGAAACGATTGGGAGATAAAGTATAATTTCAATTGATGGTTATAAATTTCGGGTCGAATACTTTGCAAATTCTTAAAATAAATTTGAACGTCGAGAAGTAAATGATTGACTTTATGATCGATATGAACTATATAAGTTCAATTTTCATTGTAACTTTGAAACGGAAGGGCTGACGTACAAGAACTCAATAAATGATCAAATTTTCTCATAAAAGAGCAATTTTTATGTTTCGTAATAGAATGACTTTAGAAATAGCCGTTGTATTTCCCAATTGGCAATTATTTTATTAATGATCATCTCAAAAGGTACAATTATCTTTTTTATAAATTTCTAATTGGATAAAAACTTTAAATATGTGTACATATGAAATGATTGGCTATATCGGCTCATATCATAGGAAGCAAGAAGTGATCCAAGAATACGCAGAGATTATGCTATTTGAGTCCATTACACCAGTGGAGCAAACCCAGCTGAATTAAAAACAACCATTGGATAATTTTTAACTAATTTTTAGTTAATTAATCACCAGAAGCAATAATTTCTGACGATTGCCGAAAGTCCTTTAACATCTGTACCCGATATCGCTAATATTTACGTCAGCGGAGCACGGCGTAACTCCCGTTCTATTTATCCAATGATTTTGATTTTTCTGATTGTTCGATACAAGTTACAAAATTACTCGCCGAGCCAACAAGTTTGCGCCGCATTACGTCATTTTTGGATAAATAGAACGGGAGTTAACGTCGTGCTCCGTTGGCGTAAATGTTTCGCTAGCGAACTTTCGGCATTGGTTAGGCATTTTTTCATTTGGTAATTAATTAGCTAAAAATTAGTTAAAAACTATCCAATGGTTTTTTTTAACGCCGCTGGGTTTGCTCCGCTGGTGTAACGGAGCCCCATTATTTACGAAAAATCCGTAAATACCGCTGTTGACTTTCGGTAAACTCAAATATAAATCTCTTGTTTACCATTGATCTTTAGCAAATCATATATTTTCATAATCGCGAAACGTTACGTTTAATAACAAGGCGACCCCCGCAGCATTAAATCCCCGCGCTAATGCGTGTGCCATCGTCGCGTTTACCCAAGTTTATTTGATCATCAGCTTGCGGATAAAAAGAAATAGGGTCGAGCGCCCCACAGCTTCAGCTGCGTCATAAAGCACTCGCGCAATAATGCGCCCGCCGCCGCCACCGCCAACAACGGGGGATATCCCAATTTTCGCTGTCTAGTTATAATGCCGCCTCCGTTGTAGTAGGGCGGAAGGCTGAAAGTTACGAGAGAGAGAGAGAGGAGCAGCAGCCGCGGCGGCGGCAATGAGAATCAAGACCGCCGGGTGACTAACGATGGCGCGAGCATCTTTTTTCGGCCTACGCCGGGAGTTTTCCAGGTTCGCGCGGCGGAGCCATTAATCTCGTGCTTCGCCACCGGCGGCTTCCTGAAGTTTCTCGTTTCCCGTTCTCTGTGTGCGCGCGCGTGTGTGTGACGCACGGAGAGATACGTGTGCACGCGCGCGGGCCACATCGGGGGAAAGGGTAATTAAAGCGGGAATAAATAAGCCGCCGACGCCGCAACCGCGTAAATCCCCGCGCAGCGCTGCACGCTTGCGGCCGCGGCACACACGGCTGGGACGCCGCGTCTAATAAAAACAATTAACGAGCGTACGCGCAGTTCGATTTGCCGATGCTCCTCCTGCCGAGCTGGTTATGATATGCGTAGATGCTCAGAGAGGCGGGTTGCGTGGGGGGCGGATATTACGCCGAGCGGCTTTTCCGAAAATTTTAATATTCCTGCTACTATTCTTTCCTATTTGGGGTAGACGCTTGGTCCCGGCTAATTAAAAGTTATGAAAATTCATGTGGCACGAGGAACGTAATGGCGCGCGGAATTTGTGCGCGCGCTATAGAACTTTTCGGTTACAATTCGAATTTACTCGAGGCTTTGGAACGAGGTCGGTAGATTTCGGGAAATGCGCGTTTTTTGTAAATACGAATTTGAAATGATATAGTTTGCAGATGCACACTGCCGCAGGATTTGATTTTAATACAAGTTTTAATTCGACTTGTGATTCTTGCCTTATCTAATGATGATTTTATTATAGAAAACTTTCCCGATAGAAAGCTTGTAACCATTTTCACCGTGCTCACTTAAAGAGAAAACCAGAACGCCATCGTCAGGGTCTTAGACCCCTTTCTTAATAAAGTCCCACGTGCGGCTCGAGCTCTCGCCACGGCTGGCTCAGATAGGAAAGTCGATGGTTCGAGGTAGGCGAGCACGCTGCAATTTCATAAAATTTTTCTTCGTTTATTCTTTCCTCAGATTACCCCTTCCACAATTCGGCGAGATAACCATACACAACGCTCCGGTCCCGAAGACAGCCTCTCGATTCTTTAGCCAGCCAATTCCTTCAGACAAGAGGCTCTCCTCGCGAATCCGGAGACTCTCGCTTTCTTTTCCTTCTTTGCTCGTGCGCGCCCTTGGGAGGTGACCTACTCCAAGCTAAGCGGAGACGTCGCCTCACCGTAAGCGGAGTCTCCACGACGCTCGGTCTCTGCTCTCGACGACCGACCGAGTTCCAAGCTCTCCTGCAGGTGCAGCCCCCGAGCAGCACCGCGGCCCGAACTTTCCCTTAGCTAATTAGATCACGGCCTTCCCCGGACCGTGCGAATTACGAAAATTAACTTAACGATTATCTTGACTCTAAATCTCTTGAGCGCGTGCGCAAAGACCTCCGAATCTCGCTCTTTGGCATTCGCCAATCAATTGTCGGCCCGCGGTGACGAATTTACGTCAGAGAAGTCCCGAACGAGTGCCCAATTTGCGGTTCTTGTTGCCGGAGGAAGCTAAGAATCGAATCGGTTATCACCAACTACTGTCATCGGCGTAGATAAATCACGAGATTCAGATAATTCTGCAATAATTAGATGTTCTCGCCTCGCGACGAAAGACAACCCGAATTTCTCAGAGTTAGAGATTAGGGAAACAAGACAGGCTTTGGATTTACAGCGAGGTTAGATAACCGCGCGACAGAGGCAATCCCGCAGCTAATATATTCGTTTGGTGGAAAAATTTTCCTCTCAATAATTGCACTTGTTTATTAAAACAGAGATATTTTTAAACTGAAAACTAAGTTTAGAACTAAGTTTCATCACAAGACCTCGTTAAATTTATAATCTTTTTGAGATTTACAATGCATGAAGAATTAGTAAAATTCTGCTTACCCTGCTTGGAGTAAAAGAGCAAAAAAAAACTTGCAAAACTGCAAAAGTATCCAAAAAATTTTCCTGCATTTTCCACACAATTTTCTCCCTCAAATATTTTTGTTCTTCTTGTCCCTCCGAATAAATAGCTGTTCTAGGGACTAATAAATTAAGTAATAGCATTGAAATAACGATTTATGCACGTACAATTACCCAAATAAATAGTTGTTGATTGATGGTGTGAAATTTCATAAAAACCAGAATTGTTTTTCAAACGCAGATTCCATTATACAAAGAAATCCCTCTGCCATTTACTTTCCGATACTTGCACTCTCAAACATCTTAGTCTCGTTTATATCAAAGCCGACGGAGAAACAGCTTTGTTTCCCATCGAGCTCTCCTTCTCTCCCCGGTCTGAAATTACGCGAGGCGAGTGAGAGAGGAACTCCAGCGGAGACAAAGAGATAGAGATGGAGCAGTCTCGAAACAAGAGGAAATGCGATTGATCTGGGGGACAGAGAGACTGCAAGGAGTTTGCTCCTGGACCGATGCAAGGCCCTTCCTCTCCTTCACCTCGATCGAATTCAATTTACGCGGAAAGCTACTTCGAATTCTATCACAAAGATGAGGAATGAGAGGGCGCAAGAAGGGGGGAGAGGCAGCCGGAAGCGGAGGATATTGAGCGAGAAAACGACGGGACAGTAGTTTTTCTTTGACTACTTCTTGGGTGGGGGTTAGGAAAATTTTTCATCGGTACGCCGCGACTCTTAATATGAGATTTAGCTGAACCGAGCCCGAGCCCCGCTGAGGTCCTGAGATTTCCCATCTGCCCGCTTTCGCCGACTTGCTTCGCTGGTAGGTCACCGCTCTTACGACCTATACCCCTGTGGCTTGCTCTTTCGTTTTTTGGTTCGACAATTTAACCGATCAAGAGGAAAAGATGGAAAGATGGGGTAAATGTAAGGAACGGCACAAAAAACGAAGATCCAATTGATGATGTGGAGATTGAGAGAGCAAATAATAATTTAAACAGTTGGAAAACCATTAAAATTTTAGTACGAAGAGAAAAGACGGAGCGAATGGTTGTTAATGCTTTGTTTGAACTTTTCCCTTCTAGTAAATCAATTTTTATATAGAAAATTTAACTTTAAAAAAGGAATCTCGATTTTTTTCATCACTCAAAGAGGCTCATTAAATATTCTCCTCAATATTTGTTAAGAAACATAATATTGCAAAAACGATTCTGACGAAGGCAAAGGGTAAACATTGAAAGATGACTAAAAATAAAGAATTACGCAGCGCCAAGGAGGTCAAAAAATCACCAACAGCCGCCCGAGGGTTTGTTTGCCTTAAAGCTTCTTTTATAAATCGTTATATATACGCAGAAGGTGTGCGCCGCTCTATTATGAAATTTATGAGATGTAAAGACTGCTGCTCGTTACTATCGCACGAACGAGCTCTTCGCCCAACCGTGAAAAAACTCACCTCCTTCAAGGAAATAGCTCTCTCTTCTTCATTAAGATTTCCTCTCTTTCTTCCTGACTTCGAAAGATTTTTACCCTTTCAGTAAATCCCTTTGTAATTTATTCTTCCCTGCGAACCTAAAAGGCGAGAGCGACCGAAAAATTGATGATGAGATGTCACTTTGGAACTGATCTGCCGTTAAAAAAATGGATTTATGCATATTTTGTAAAATATTAAATTATTCAATTTCCATTAAACCCAATACGCTTTCCGAATTAAGATATTTTATCGCGAATTAGTATATTTTAAACTTTTAAACTTTATTGTCCAGAGTAATATACATTACATTACATAGCAATAACTTCGCATTCAATGTAATCCGGCAGAGGAAAATCAATTTCCTGTTCGCCGATCTGGTGATATAACTTAAAACTAAAATACATAATAG
>JAWWEM010038003.1:0-14338 GCA_035582935.1 Ormyrus thymus
TCCGCTCAGCTCCTTGAACCCCCCTAACCTCAAAACCGAGTGATATAACCAGCGCCGCCGCATTATCGTGCAATTAAAGCGCCTCGACTCGCGGCGATCAAACAAAACAAGCGACGAAAACGAAGCGACGTGCGCTCGCGATAACGGCGAAGCGCCGCGGAACGGGGGGAGAGAGACAGAGAGAAAGAGACAAAGGCCAGGGAAACGTCCGGCGAAGGTCCGCATATAAACGGCGCGGAACAAAGACGACGGAATCATAACGCGTTACGAGGCCCCGGGACTCTTACCTGGACTGCCGCTCGCCTTGCAGTTTTAATGGCCTCGTGAAAAGCTCCCGGCGATACGGCCGTATACGACGCTAAAGGCCAGAAAAGGGAGAAGGGTCGCGCCCCCCGGTATTGTGTATGTGTTTTATTTTTTCTCCCGAGCGCATATTCGCTCCCGGCTTCTTTTATTATGAATAACTGATAGGGCTGATGTGTACCCTTTTACGACGCTCTCGGTTTGTCCTCGCGTCTTCGTGTTTCGCTGCTTTTCTAAGCTTAGATTACGGATTTTAAAAACATTCCACTTCTTTTCGCAATCGTTGCGATAATCGTTCTTATATTCCTTCAAAACGGTTGCTAAAAATGGCTATTTCAAGTTTGACAGCGTAATCTATCCAACAATTTAAATAGCTTAAACACGATCGTACATGCATCTCTGTCCTCCTTCGATGCGCGCCAACAGCGCCTTAATACAGCGCGCGAACCGTCGTTCAGCAAAAAAGGGCGCGCGGATCTTTTATTTCGGCCGGCCGTAAAATCGTCGCCCGGAACACACAATACCTACGCGCACCTCAAGGCGTAAAGCCGCCGCTGTAAAACGCCGGGCGCATTGTGTGTCTATCCGTGCATTCGGAGGCGCGGAGAGCGCGCGCGACTTTTATTGGTCCAATATCGCGCGCAAAGGTTGGGGGGGAAATGAGGAGCGATTTATATTTCAGAGCCGCCGCGCGGCTGGAATCTTTTTTGCATCGCAATGCGAGAGCGGCGTCGTCTCCGCGTGCTTTGGGTTTTACGCGCCGCTGGAATCGAATGGGGCTTACCGACGGTGATTTGATTTTTTTGTCGTTGGGCTTTACGGGTGATAAGGACGTCGATGATCGGGATGTGAACGTGGATGAAGGAGGCGTTGGCGCGTGCGTAATAATTACAGAGATTTTTTGGCAGAGAGATGAACGATCTGAAATCGAATTTTTATGTTATCGACGCTGATTTTTAATTTAGTTCGATATTTTTGTCACGGATGATGACGTCATCTTGGTCTTCTTTCGCGGCTCGTCTGCGGATGACGTCATCATCCGTGACATTTTTATTAGTTCTTAAGTCTAGATCAAAATTATTCGTTACGCTGGAAGCAGAAAGTATTTTTATATTTTTTCCTGTCATTTTATTTTGAACCTCATACTTCCATACATTTAATGAAAATAATTCAATAGTAGAAACATAGATACTTATTCTTTACTTAGTAAACAGTTAATTATACCAGAAAGTTTAAAACTTTTCTATACAATTCGAAAAGAGAGCTGTAAAGCAGAGTTTAATCGAAAGAACCGCTCAAGTTTTAAACATTCCGCAGAGTTCAAACAAAAAACTGCTCCACTTAAAGTCCCTCCTCCTCGACAAAACAGTTTTACTCGCACCTCCCGATTATTATTTCCGCGGCACTCGGCGCCTTTTCTTAATTAAAAAGGAGCTCAAAAAAAAGAAGGAGAGAGGGAGAGAGAGAGAGAGAAAGAGAGCGAGAAAGCCGAAGGAAAAGAAAAGGCTTTGTGCCCAACACGAATCTCCTAACCGCGTTGTTTCGATTTCAAGAGCCGCGCGCCGCGATTCTTTTCTCTCCCCCGCGATAAGTAAGTCGAGACAATGGGACGGAGAGAGAGAGAGAGAGAGAGAGTGAAAATGGATGCGGACACAAAGGCCGCTTGCCAGGGAAAATTGAGAAAACTGGCTCTTCCTGGATTTATGGATTATGAAGTGCCGAGAGAGAGAGAGAGAAAGAGAGCCGAGGGACGAGGCGAAGACAATGACGAGGCGCCGCTGAGATAACGATAAAGCTGTCGCGAGGATGCATTATTTATGCTCTCGGGCTGCCGCCGCGCGTTTTTACACTCCTTCCGTTTGATTTCTCTTTTTTTGCCCCCCCCCCCTCCACCACTTCGGAGGAAGCACTTCCACGTGTTTGAACCATTTCAATTTTCAGACTAATGAAAGGAGGCGAGAAGGTTCTCCTCCTTTTCTGGTTCCAACTGAATAAGAATGAAAAATTTTATGTACATAAAGCTCGTTTTTCAGCGTTTTTACACAACTTGGCATGAAATTGCGACTCTCGGGTTAATTTTCATATTGTGAGGCAGAGTTTATATTCGGGACCATTAAGGTCACTTTGTCTACACTACCGACAATCTCGCCTTCTTTCTCGCAATCGACGGTGGCGCTCCGTGTTTCGTTAATGAATAAGACGGGAGGTTAATTGAGTTTTGCGAAAGGCCTGGCACTTTGATGAGGAAGTTTGAATTTTACGAGCGTCGGCTTCCTTCGTCTTTCGAAACTTTCGCGTATTTGTTTGTAAATGGATCGTAAGGGGCTTGATTCGGCTGGAAATTTACCTTTGAATTGGCTTGAGTAATCATCAAGCTATATTGTTTGCCTGGCTTTTTGCGAGAATTTTTCAACTCTGAAACGAAGGCATTTTTCATATTCGTATAATTTTAAAGCCATTCTATTCTTTAAAAGTGAAATTAATTACATAGCATACTAGTTCAGTTTAAGGGGGTATTATGCCGAAAAAATTTCAAAAAATCGAAATTTTTTTTATTACATATTTGATCTTAATAATTCGTATAAAATTTGTGTACAAAAATATAACAAAATATGAGCTCATGTAATAATCATGAAATGTAAAAGGTTAAAATGCGCCTCCAAGCACCAGTCGTAAAAAATAAAATCCATTCCGCTTAGTGGCGCATCCTAATCTTTTACACTTTTCATGAAAAAATTTGCAACCGATGACTATTAGGGGTGCTCATATATTTTTTATATTTTTTATATTTTTTATATTTTTGTACACAAATTATGTACGAATTATGTAGAATCAAAAGTTCACAAAAGTTAGAAATAAAATTATAAAATCTTGGTAAAAATTATATAAGTTATTTTTACGTGGGATAGTAGACAAGACTTTCGTCAAATAAGAAATTTATTATTAGAATAATTTTCGTTTTTACGAAAAATAATTTTACTTTCTTTAAAAACAGCATTTCACATTCGATTCCAACTTCTGAAGAAAAAAACTAAATAATCCTTGTAAAAGCTTCTTCAAACAGACATCCAAGACCCGAGCTAACTTCCTAAACATTACACTGCACTCGGGGAAGCTCCCTTCTGTCCATACATCAATTAACCTTAATCGAAGAATAATTCGTCCGATCGAGTCCATAACTCGGCGCTCTCAAGTGCCGCCGCTTAACAACGCTCAGCCCCCGGCGGGTAAAAGAATCAGCCGGAGAAAGAGAAACTAGCGAGCAGTCGAGCGCGGCTCGGGCAAGACTTTTTCCGGCCTCTCCTCCGACGCTCGTTCCGCTGAAGCATCGGGAGAGACTAAACGCGCGCGCAGCCTGTCATTAAAATGTTCCGCAAGATCGACTGCGGCAACGAGCTCGGCGGGGGTGTGTAGCGCTCGAGCCGGGCGCTCTCGCTCCGCGCGGCCGGAGAGAGGCTCCGTGCCGACGCAGCAGAGGCGGCGGCTGCTTTTGTTGCGGCCCGCTAAACTTCCAGAGTGCTGCTTCGCGGACCGCTGCTCTCTCTCTCCCTCTCTCTCTCTCTCTCTCTCTCTCTGGCATCGATTTTTTTTTCTATTTTTTCGACCGCTTTGCTCTTTGTTTTGTGGAGGCAAGTATTTGTTTAGTTCGATGCGAATTTTGCAACTTTGGGAGGGAAACGGTTTACTGACTGTCTTCTCGTTTGTTCAGTTTTCGGGCTTTCGAAGCGAAATTGGGAGATGACCAATTTTACAAGGAAGTCTACCTCGAGAAATATTTATATGAATTGCTTTTTATCTTTGATCGCGATTTTTCAGAATTTTCAATTAATTTTTAAAGACTGATAAAGAATTTACAATCATTCTAAATATTAAAATTCTTCTTATACAATTAATAATTTATGATAAAAAATAACTCTCGCCAATATCTACTTACATTTCAAATAATAATTATACACTACATTCCATTCAAAGTATTACGTATGACTTTAAACTTAAAATCTATTATATTTTATTTTCATTAAAACTCCTGCGAACTTAAAAACCGCTAGGATATCGCGTGAAAAATGAAGAAAAACGCAACGCACATACAAGAGCGAAGCATCGGCATTCTCAAAACGTCATCAACCGGCCGCGAGATCCGCGCGGGAAGCACGTCATTACAGCTCGAAAAACGCTCTCCATCATTATGCCGCGCGGAGGTCCTTAAAAGCGTCGAGCTCGCGCGCAGCTTTGACGGGATCCACTCGTAATATCTTGCGCATGAAAATGCGCGCCCGCGCGACTTGTTAGCCGATGCGTTTCTCGCGAGCCGCGCGCGGCCTTTGATCTTCGAGAAGCGTTGTTCTCAGAGATTTGAAGATCGCGATGCTGGGACGTGAAGGCGGAAGTGGAAGGATGCCGAGGAGAGACGATTTCCGTCGTCGGGCTTTTGACTGATTAAAATGCGCGGAAGTTTGGTCTCTATTAAATTCATGAAGAGTCTCTTTTTCTCTGAGTATTCGTGTGATTGTTTCGTGATACCATACTTCGATTGATAAATTATTACAGTACAGTTATTCGTTGTTATAAAAGCTTTAAATAATTCACGTGTCCTTTGAAAAAAGTTATGTCTGGATCTTAATATTAGCTAAGAATTGTATTTAACTCTAAACAGCGAGATCTTAAAAAAAAAAAACTAGAAAAACTCCGCAGAAATTCGCGCGAATAAAGCACCAGGAACGAAGCCTCGCCACAAATTACATCGTCGCGTAATACACACAGCGTCAAAGCAGGGCTGCTCGCAAGGACGACCCAGAAGATAAAGCACAACACTCACGTAGCGACTCTCTCTCTCTCTCTCTCTCTCTCCTCGAGACATAAATTCCGGCGTTATCCTTATCAATTGAGCCCGAAGCCGCACGTAGCCGCACTAAAGCCCGAAACACAGGCGGACTTTTAACCGGAAAATCGAGCCGCCGTCGGGATTCGCGAGAGCATGAAAAGATATCCGCGGAAACTCGAAACATTTATTTCGCGCCGCGGCGCGCCCCGTTCGGGGAGGATGATTAATGCGCCCCCGCGCCGCGTAATTAGAGAGTTTCGCGACGGCTTTTTTGCTCCCCGCCGCCGCCGCCGCGTGGCGTAGCTGCTTCTCTCGCTCTCGGGCGTTTTTGGATCCGCGCGGGAAGGAAATTCGTCCTGTCGGATGTGGAGAGATAGAACGGGGCTGCTCTCGTTTCATTGAATTTTTTAAGAACTTTAATCTGCCGGACTGTCTTTGGGTCGCATTTAATGGAAAATGCTTGAAAAGTTATTTTTTCTGGAAAAGTAATTAGCGTCTTTTTAAGGTAAGACTTTTTCTTAATTACGTGGAAAGTTTTTAACAATTTTTGTAAATATAATCTTGTAATTTCCTGTTAAAAGAAGTTCTGTAAATTTTCGAAAAAAAATTCTGGCGCATATGAAATCCCGAACAGGGTCACCGCGTAACCACTGAAACAACCGCGATAATCCAACGCTCGCGCCGACGAAGCTAACCTTCCATTCGAATTTACGCAACGGTTCCTCATAAAGTTGCACGCGTGAAGACAATCGTTCCATCCATAAACTCGCCCCCGCGTCGTTTCGCAGTCCCGCCGGAAACTTCAGGTCCTACCCACTCGTAAAGCATCGACCGACGCCGGTTTGAGCTTTAAGCTCCTTCGGCATGCTCGCCGCCATAATCCGGTTTCGCGCAATTCTCATGACCAACTGAATTGTCAAAGTGCTTTCCTCTCAAGTGTAAGAAAGCTCGCGCGTTTATCTGCGAATTTAAAAAAAAATTCAAACGAGAACGATCGTAAATCTACATTAAGACGGAAAATCCTTTTTCCTTCGATTTATCAACTCTTTTAAGACTTACTCGATCTCGAAAGGCTGTCGGAAAAATTAAAAGGGCGCGGCGTATAATATTTATCTCTGCGGTACGATAAATCTTATCCGCGAAGCAGAACCTCACCGTTTCGGAGAGGCATCCGGTCCCCTCTCTCTCTCTCTCTCTCCCTGGGATTTAAAGGACGCTCGCTCAAATGGTGGGTCTCGCCGCTGAATGGACGCGACGCCGGACAAATGATATAAGATTCCCGCGCTGAAAGATGCTCCTAATAAAATGGACGCTCGCTTTTCTCCCTCCCTCCCGCACTTGAGGGCTCCCCTTTCAACCCGACGAGCCTCCTGAGTTCTCGCTTTTCTCAGGGATTTTTCCGGCCTCGCGCGCGCCTTTATGCCGGGTATTTTCTTAAAATTTATCCCCTCGCTTTTTCCGCGAGTCCGCTGGCTGGCTGCTGCTGCTGCTGCTTCCGTTAAAAGGCCGAAGCTTTTCTGCGCGCTCTCCGTTCGCCGAGGGCTCGGCCGAGGGCTCCCGCTGAATTAAGATGGTAATCGTTGGGAAAGGAGACGGCTGGGTTTGTTTCGCGGACGGAATTCATTCTTGGGGCTCGTGTGAGGGACGCTGAAAGGTATTGCAGAGGCGTCCTTTCGATCGATTTATTTTTGGTATAAATGGGAAGGAAAAGAAAGCCGCGGGGCAGAAAATTTTTGAGAAGCCAAATTTTTTGAAAAAGGTTTATTTTTTCGGTCTTATCTGTGGATTATAGCAAAAGCTTCGCGTATCGGAGAAGAAGATGTAGCGTAGACATACGCTTTCATATTACTCAGCATCGTATTAGATAAAGCTCCTCGATACCAAATAATTGGCTTAAGGTGACATAGAAGCCATATAGAAGATTATCTGAAGACTTTGTAGCATTCTTGGGCTGGATATTGATTAAACTCTCAATTTTACAATGTATACAAGCACGATTTAAAAAAAAAAATGAAGTGTACTTTTAGTGTAGGTATAGTAATTGGCTTTTTTAAATATTCATTGTTCAACAGTAAATGTTTTTCACATTCCCTATATCCATATAAAAAAGTGAAGTTATATAAAATAAACTTGAAAAACTTCAAAAAGCATAAAAGTGCACGAATCCAGCGCGCCGTGAGAAATTTTTCTGCTTCAAAAGCCCTACGCTGCACAAAGACTATGAACGAAATTTCCTTTTCTCCAGCGGCAAAAGCGCAGCCTGCAAAAAAAGGGCAGAAATCGACGAGCCCTGCGCCGGCAAAGGCGCGAAAATGGCGCGCGAACCGCGGCCTTTTTCCCCCCTCGATCCCTTTGATTGTCGGGCGACACGTAAGGCTTTGACGCTCGTTTGTTAATTTTTTCAATCTAGCGCGCGGCCACGACTTCAAAAGGCGCCTCTCTCGGCTTCAAAGGCCCGAAGCACGAAAAGAAGTGGGCGCGCGAATTTTAAACTTTGTATCCGTCGCGGCGGCGGAGCCGCTAATTCAATAATTAGAGCGGCGTGCGTTCTCGTAATTAAGCGAAAAGCGCTCTGGCATTGTGCTTTGACGAGGAGCGTTTGTTTCTGTTCTGCTGCTATTGCTAAATTACAATCAGTGCGGGGCTTGAAAGAAGGCTTTGTGTACTTTACTTTTCACTGGCTTTTATTTAGTTATTTTTTTTTTATTTGAAGGGAGGTAAAATGAAGTACTGGATTTCTTTTTTTAGTATTTAGAAAGGTGTAGCGAAGTTTAGCGATGTAATTGGAAGTTCAAGGATACTTAGGTAGATAATTGAGTTTCAAGGATACTTTCCTTTGCAATCTTTATTTTACGTCAAGTATAGCCGAGGGCGTATTTACAATTTTAAAATGTTAGTTTTTAGAAAATCTCTAAAAAGTTTTTTCTTTAAAAAATAAAAATTACTCGCGATTTAGACGATAAAATTACTAAATGTCTAATTTAATTAAATAGTAAGTTATCAATAATAAGACGTGGTTATAATTATACACAAAAGCTCAGACTTGAATAAAATTCAAAATAAACTTATCGACGAAAATATTTTTATAAAACATAATTGCATCCATAAAAATCCAAGCAGACAAAGATCGCGAAAACCTGAGCAGCTCCTCTAAAACCTCGGGGCACATAATTTTTGCCCGGCGGTTCCCGGGCCAAGATTCTAATTGGTCTTCGCAGCCGGCTAAGCAGCTTGCATAAACTCGCAATTAACTTTCGCGCGCGGACGGCCGAATTATCTCCGGGGGAATCCCCCGCCTTCGGAATTAACGGTCGCGCATGCACGTACGTGTATCGCTCTCCTCGCGTGCATTTTTATTGCCGGCGGCGGCCGCCGCGGGGAGGGGCAAAGATTTGTTGACGGAATTAAAATGTCGTTTGTTACGCTCCGAGGCGGGCGGGAAGTCGGGCCTTCTTTTGCCTTTTTTCCCCGCGGGAATCTCGACGGTGTAATTCTTAGTTTCGCGCTGTTTGCCGGAGTTATTCGCGGTATGTTACTCGCTTTTTCTGTAGTTTAAAGCGAGATTATTTATGGCTCTTTGCCGCCTTCGCTGGGAATTGCGATTCTAAAGTTTAGAATTTTATTAAAAAGATCTTGATTCCCGACCTCTGAAAATTTGATATCTTTACGCATTTTTATATTTTTATTTCAAAATAATTTATCTTCGTAAACTTTTTTTCTACATTCAAGGAAGACACTTGAATTTCACATCTTATCGTTATTTGGGTAATTTTTTCTTCTAAGAACTTTATTTACAAAAGTGAAAAGCCGCGGAAGTAAACTAATTACGACTTATTATTAAAAAAACTCTTGAATATTTTAACTTTTTATATCTTATCAACATATAATTATTCTTTTTTTAGTAAAATGTAACATTTAAAACAAACGTATCATTCGACCATCAAATTCAATCCCGAGCGACTTCAAAAGGAGCCCCTCTTGCTTTGAAAAACGTCGTATGCATTTATGTACACGTGTGTAATCATTCAAAGCCAGCCAAGATATTCAAGTTTGTGCATTCAGAATTCACATCACAGTGTGCGCATACGATTTTGCTTTTTCAGGTCGTTGAACTAGAGAAAATTTTTCACTACTTGCGGTCGTACAAGCGCGCTTTAAATCCTTCATTACTCGACTGAACTTAAAATAAATTATTTAATTATCAAAAATATATCTTATAATATTTTAAAATATATACGCTTACTTTGAACTTTTTTCAAAACGTACATTAAAAAAATAAAACACTACTAACGCACCGCTTTTTCTCTTGCACTAATAGAAATATATAATTCCCGTGTGACGAGAAACCGATTCTACAACTATTTACCTCTCATTTCCCTCCAAAGCGAACGAAAGCTGCTGCAAGAATCCAAAAACGCCCTCAAAATCCATTCTACGCAATTAAACGAAGAGACTCGCAGGCCAAGACGATCCTCGTCCAGAAAGGCAGAGGGGCGGATATTAATACTACGGATGTACGTACAAAGCGGAATAATAATTCAACGGGGGCCACCTCCCCTTTTCGGGGAGGGGGGGGGAAGCAGAAAGTTGCCCCCCACGGGGTCCCTCGCAGCCGGCGCAAACGCGGATTCAATTAGTTCGTATTTATTACCGCTTGGCTCCTCTGACGCGGCGCCGATTTATCTTCCGGTTTACCTTTGGCCTTTCCTCGCTCGCGGGATCTTTTCTTCGCTGGGGGGAGGGGGCGAAGTTCCGTTTGAGTTTGCCGCTCTCTCTCTCTCTCTCTCTCTACCCCTCTGTGTGCTCGAGGCTTGTTGGAAAGTAGTCGCGGATTTCGTTTGGACGACCTCCGAGGTGTTGGTTTGCTCTCCGTTAGTTTGTCGCGCCTTTTTGCGCGACGCCGAGGCTTTGGAAGGTCGGCCGATCGGATAATCTGTTTTGGAGCCTTGTCGCGTTCGTAGAACTTTTAATAACGCTTTGATACGGATAATCAGTTTTTTAACCTCTTTATTCTTGGCGCAAAATAGTATACTATCGTTAAGATCTATTGCAGAGAAAAATTGTCGCAGAAATCGCGCTTGCAAAATAGAAGCACTTAAAAAGCCAAGCCCTTTGAAAGCTCCCACCCGATCGCCGGCCGTCAAAGAAGCGGCGCTCGTAGGGGGACAGAATCCGGAGCAACGTCGGCGGCAAAATGAGCCGCGCGCGACACGTCTCGGAGGATAGAGAGCTTTTAATTATTCGCCAGGCGGCCGAGATTTAATATCGGCCCTCAGACGGAGAGAGAGAGAGAGAGAGAGAGAGCGATTTTCGCGCGGAGGAGGGTTATTAAATTTTCACGGCCGTCAGACAGTCTTAAATATCGATTCTAACCGCCCCGCGCGCAGCTCTTTATAGCCTCCCGCGTTTTCGGCGGTATGTATAGCCCCGCGTCCAATTAAGATGTCGCTGGGAAAATTAGACTGTGTCCACCTGCCCTTCGAAGCTCGGAGACGTGCTATTTGAACGTTCGTATAAAAATCTTCGAAGAAAGGGAGAATTAAAGCGACTGTATTATTAGACTGGCGTCGGAAGTTCGACGCGTTCGCAGGCTCACGTCTTGGTATGGACTCCCTAAAGGGGTCGAGAGCGTATTGGAAATCGCTCGAGCCGAGAAGAGCACGTCGTCCCGTCTCTATCTCGTCCATAATGCGTGGAATCGACGACTGGGCGTCACGCCGCGCCTGGGATTTATTAGGATAATCCGCTTAAAAGCCGCAGCTGCCGCCGAAGTTCGTCTCCGCGTTTTTTCGAGCCGCGACGGGAAGCGCGGGATTCGGCATTGACCGGCTGTTAACGGCTGCCTTGCGATCAAATTTTATGAGGTGAAGTGAAATTTTGGAAAGTTGGATCATCGCTGGGATTTTTTAATGAGCAGCGAAGCTTTGCGCTTTACGATCAACTTTGGTGGAGGGTAGCTGGGAATTTAATTTTGTATTATATTACTGCCAGTCAAAAAATTATGTGAATTATGAGGTTTTGATGTACGGCTCCAACTCCTTTCGTTAAACGATTAAATTTGTTTTTAAGATTTTTTTCACTACCATTTAACATTTTTAAAGTCTAAATTAATGCCAAAATAACTGCTACGGCTAAATTCATTCGGAAGATTTTTCATTCTGAAATTCATTCTAAAAATGTAAATCTAAAATTTTTTATTTAATGCCGGATGTCTGTTTGCGATTCGGAGTAACTGCTAACTGTAACTGTATGAACAAACCATACGCAGAATCGACAAAATGTCGAGGAAAATAATTTTTATAATTTTTCGTACTTAAATTGGAATTTACAGGGTCGTGAAATTATTTTGACCTTTAAAATGAGTTGAGGTGCTGGGAATTTCGATTTTCAAGTTTTAAGTTGTAGTTTCTTGTCAGGCAAAAATGCTGTAATATATTTTTGGATATAATGTACATTTTTGAGTAAATAGGACTGAAATCTTAAAATACTTGTATAAACTGCACTTTTAAAGCTTAATATTTTAATTGTTTCTTTTAAAGCTTAATAATTTAATATTTATTTACAAACGTAAGAATTAGATATCACTGATTTAATTGAGCACAAAGGGCATGTATTTTTCCCGAAACCAAAAATAGCAAACCATGGTGGAGCCGATTTAACTGCGTCCCTCTTTGTAACATTTTAGCAGAGTTTCGCATAAAAGTTTAGGTAATAATAGAAGTTAAGGTGCTGGGAGTTTTAAAAAATTGAAAATATATAGATCATATAAGCACAATATGCATATTTATTATACACGGTACATCTTATATACACATATTTCGATTATTAGAACTAAAATTGTTAATATCGCACCTACTATGAAAAAATAGAAACCCATAAGGAATTCTTCACGATCTTTTTGAAAGACAAAATTGTTGCTGCCTCGATTTGATAAAAATCGTTCCTTGCGATCTTTCATCAATTTCAAAAATCCTCCTTCGGTCAATTTTAACATAATCCAACTGATTTTTACTTTAAAAGGCGAGTCTTCGGTAATCGGGTATGTAAGCGCCCTTGATGCTAAATTATTCTGCGAAAAATGAATATTTTCACCTTCATTAACGTAGGGTTTTGATACTGATTCAGAGCTAATGCAAGCAACATTTTCACAGTTTAGAAGACGATTATAACAGTCTACATTTTTATCCACAATTTGATACCTGTGAACAATTTCTGTATTCGCAATCATTTCAATGTAATTCACTGTTCCAAAAATTGTAAGGTTGGACTTTATTAAATCTTCAGCCGTGTCAATCTCTGAAAAATATTCTGGTACCGTTCTGACAGCACTTAAAAAAGTTTGAATATAACAGCTACTTATAAAAGACAAAATTATACATGTTACCCAAAGTATTCTCGAAGATGATCTTTGCAGGTATCTTAATTCAGTACCACCTGCAAACACTAAAAAGAACTCGAAAATGGTTGTAAGCATTGACCGACGAAGGCTGTACTTAAAAACTAAAATCGAAATAGTAGATACACAAAAGAAAAATGTCCAAACTTTGTAATTAAAAATTAATCGGAAATTCGAAATGTAATGAATCTGCTGTTTGAGCGTGATGATTTTGAGATTGTCGCTCTCGCCATAAGGGTATACTTGCATTTTCCAATAAGGGCGTTGAAAATATAATATAAAACCAAAACTTACTGTTCCAGAGTCTATATCTCGGAGAACACCTTTCGGTTCGTCATTTTCAATCGACCCCACATTATTAGCTCGTTTTACTGTTATGCTCGCATTTAGGTGTTTCAAAGCTATAACGATAAAGGGATATTGAGCTTCTGCGACTTTATCGAAGCTAGATTTATCATCTACAGTGCGATAACAGAAATTCTCAATGTAAGTAAAGGCTTTTAAATTGAAACCGTGCAGGTTTTTTATTTTATCAAAATATAAGGTTTTGCAAAAAGCGGTTCCTGAATAATAAAGAGAAAATCAAATGGGATGTATATACTTTGTTTTTTATTATATCATACTTACGGGGAAGAGAGAACGACTCGTTCGAAATGATGTGTTGAAGTACCGTCCATTCTTTGTGTGGCCGATTTCTGACGTTCATTTTACTCCAAAATACTGGAGAGTCGTCGGAGAATGGATTAAAAGTGTAGATTAATTGACTATTCAACTTGGTACACATAAAAGCTGCAGATAAGATATTGAAAGACCACAAAGAAATCAGTATTTGATTGGCAATATGACAGTTATTTCTACTAATAATCAAAAATAGTGCTTCGTGATTCCACCAAAAAGAGTTTCGAATGTATTCTAACAGTTTCGTAAAATTTGTATTCGACGATACAAAAATAATTATATTATAAGGAGGCAACGTTTTTGTTTTAAGCATCGTTTCATTGAGAATGTATGTATGGACGAAACGTTTATATTTTTGAAGAATAAAACCTTTACTATCAAACAGATAAAATGGTTTAAATAAATTTGCTAAAAAACCTAAAATATCGGTGTTATCTTCTCTCTGATCACTGAAAATAACAGTGCCGCTTTCAAAACACAGTTCCACAATGTTCATCTAAATATAAATAATAAGATATAAAAATCTGTTTAAATAAAGAAAAATAAAAATTTACTGTACCGTCATTCTAGGTATTACATTTAGTTTCGTTGAAAGATTAGAATTATTTTTAGGATTCCCTTTACTACTATTTATTAAAATTTTTAAAATAAAAAATAGTGCCAAAGTTATTTTTACTGTTAAATTCATAATGATGAAATCTAAATCTAAAAAGTTCTATTTAATGCAAAGTTTCTGTTTGCGATTCAAAGAAATACTAACTGCAACTACAATAACATGAACAAACCATACGCAGAATCGACAAAATATTTAGAAAAATAACGATAATTTGTCTTGCATAATTTAGCATCGCAGGGTTGCAAAATCATTTTGACCTCGTAAAATCTCACGCTTATGTTAAATTTTGACGAAATTTTTAAAAAAGGAATTGGGAAATTAAATTTTTTCGTAGCGCGAATTTTTTCCTGTTTCTGCAGAGATTGTGACGGTTGTAACTTCCCTAGATCTTTACAAGTAAAACTGGCGTCCAAATACCAAGTTTCACTAAAAAAATTTAGTCAAATCTCTACACGGAGAAAAATTTTCTAGAAAAAATTACAATAGTACATTTTAATTTGATCACAGACTGCAAAAATCCTAA
>JAWWEM010038014.1:0-14337 GCA_035582935.1 Ormyrus thymus
TGAAGCGAACGCCGGTTGCGCGATGCATCGGGGGTGGCGCAGTTTTTCGATATTTCATACGCGAAGCGGTATGAAATTTGGCTGCGCAGCTGCGTCGGCGGCGGAAAATTGTGCCTTCTGTGAAATGTTGCCTGAATAAAAGAAATAAGCGCGCTGGCTATATATATATATATATATACATGTACGAATGTACGCGTCCGTATGTTTTTTCCGCGGCCTGGAAGACTCCCGATATCACGTGCAGTGTTCGGGGGGGGGGGGGGGTTCGGGATGATTTCCCGTTATCCTTCTTGTTTCTCAAAAACGTTTCCTTCAGCTTTCGTATTCCCGGCGAGGCGCGTTCATAAACAACGGCGCCGTGAAGTATTTGAATCGTCAGGGCAAGTGAGTGGGGAAATTTATTTATGGACAAGGTCGTGTAAGCGAGAATTGTTGAATGACAATTGTAAAATTGTTTATGCAGGTAAAAGTAGAAAACATTTTATTGTTGCGATGTATATAGAAAGTAGTGGATTCACAAATTATAATTTGCCAAATAAAACCAAATGGGATTTTTCACATCTTCTTGCTATTAAAAATTGTAATTCGAAAAATGTACTTTTTAATTATAGTTTTTTACCACTTTTCCAGAAACTATATACTTTTTACGTTCGTAATTTTAAATAAATAAAAAACTTTACTAATTAAACATCAGTCGCAATTCCCTGCTGTTCCTAAGGTCCATTTTCACATCTGCTACATACAGTAATTCAGTTTTTTTTTTTTTTAGCAGAGGCTCGCCTTTTCTCTATTTCAGCGGCCGCGGGATCCCGAAAGAACGAACGTCAAGTTTCGCCCGTTAACCGTAATCCGAAGCCGGCGAGAGGCCGTAAAAAAACCAAAAAAAAGAACCGAAAAAAGAGCGAAGCCGAAAAAAGGTCGCTGTGCATTAACCGCGAAAGTGCGGGGAAGAGCTCTCGCCTCTCCGAAAAAGAGCCGACGCGCCCGGAGCCAAAATTAAATACAAAAAGGGAGACAGAGAAAGCGGCGCGCAAAAGAGCCGCGCGTCCGCATCCATTCGCCGCGCTCGAAAACTCGTCCGTTTCGCCGAATATTCGCGCGCAGCGGCCGGGATATCATTATGCCGGTGGAAGAGGATCTATGTAAATGGAGAATCGAGTGCTCGGGGATGGCGCGGATATCCTCCGGTGCGATTTTTCTTCGGCTCGCGAATGGACGCACTCCGCGCGCGGCGGGCGCAGCGAATTTCGCTGAATTCGATTGCTGCACGAGTTTGGCTGAGTTTTAAAGTGCGTAATTTTGGAGCTTGCGAAATTTAAAAGGACATTATCGGAGCAGTGAATGCTGCGCTTTCGAGGATGAAATTGCGGCAAGTGTTTTGTGATTGAATGAATTTCTCTTCGCGAGATTGCTTGCGTAGAATAATATAATAAAATAACGAATCGGCAATATTTTTACTCTATTTTTTGTATATAAACATCGAATAGAATTTTGTGTATTTTAGAATTTACAGATGTAAAAAAATTTTACCATCGTCCGTCCAGGAATTGGTGTGCGGTTCCAAAGTTAGTTTTAGTTAGGTAAAGTTAGTAACCCTTTGAAGCTTAATTTACATGAAAATTCGGTTCAAAAGGTTTTTCGGGCTGTTAACTCGGAACCCAGAATTGCACATTTCAAATTTAAAGTAGTTAACGTCAATATTATCTCCGGCAGAAATATACATGGTGAAAATCTACGGGAACGAAAAGTACATCGCGGAGTAGAAGTTAATGATCCTCGAACACAAAATTCCGATAACATTTTCGAATTCTGATAATTAATTCTTGAGAGGTAGGTTACAAACTGTCTATTTTCATTGTTAAATGTACATTTATACTCTTAATGGTGTTGCGCAGTTGTTTTTTTTTTTTGTAAAAAGTAAGTTAATAAACGCTTATTGAGAATCTATACGTAAATAATCAAATATTCCATAAATCAAAAGTACTTTATCGTTTTTAAGCCCCCCCCCCCCAAAAAAAAAACCTAATAAAGACAATATTTCAATTCCATTCAGAACGCGTTGCCAAAGTAGCAGGATTTGAAATTTCCGCCTCTTCCCCTACTCAATCGTTAATAACAGTCATCCCGCGAGAAGTGCTCGCTTTGAGGTTTCGTCCGGCCGAGCCCAGAGTCAATCGTTCCTTTTCATTACCGCCGATTACAGGGCATCAAAATGAAAAGCCGACCGGCCGCTGAAAAAGAGTTTGCGCCAAACCCCGGGAAATCGTATGCGATTCGCGCGCGGCGCAATAAACGTCCCTCGAAAACTCTTGAAATCGATTGCCTCAATCGAGGCAGTGCCCCCCCCCCCCGCCCCCTCCTCTCTCTTCGCTCCCTGTAATTTACGAATCGTTGCTGTCCCTCCCTCGCAAAGAGTGCCTTCCCCCCCCCTCGCTTCGGGGCGTTAATTGGAAAGCGTACGGAGCCGCTGCACGAGTAATTTCCTGCTTATTGTCTCGGGGAAATTGAGGATATTTGACGCGCGCGAGCACGCGAGGCGAGAGAGCTCGGGAGCGATTTCCTTTGTTGTTCGACTCGAAATTTCGCCGCGCGCCGTGTTCGTCGCGTCTAAGCGAACGGGGGGCGGGGGGGGCGCTCTGGCGGGCGCGGGTCCGGGGAGAACGTCTATTCCGGACGAATGATGAATTGCGGAGGGAGTGCAGTTGCGCGGGAGGGCTGTTATATTAGGCGGAATTAATTGCAGACTTACCGAGAATCGCGGGTATATTGCGGTGTAATTTGCCACCGTTGAACTGGCCCTGGTCCTCGTGGCTTGGCGCGCGCTTTATTTTAAACAAGCCTCGGGCGTTCGCGCGACGAAAATTATCATTTTCTTCAAGGAAGACGTTAATTAAGCTCTGCGTTTGTAACAATCACTTTTGTCGATATTTTCCATTTTTGTCAAAATCTGGTAAAAACGCGTAAATTTCAGTTCGGTGACTTTTTTTTTTTTAAGAAACTTTAAAAAAGAATTTGAAATTCCGAATTAAAATATGGAAAAATACGAAAAATATTCAGTTGAATTTTCCGCTGAATTGAAAGTAAGCACTTTTACGATCTTGCCCCTCCCGAGTTGAATCGTGTATAATTTAATAATAATATCGACATATTGTCTTAAGTCAATGAAAACAGTTAAAATTTTCACGAATAGCAAAGATTTTAAAATATTTATGAAGATTCAAAACACGTACATAAAAAGTGATCAAATTCGCTATCAAGTTTATGCCATCGATTTCGTACAGCACTATGGAACAAGATTTGCAAATAAAATTTCAACTTCAGTCGCATTTTCATAATAATAGTAAAATTCACACTTTGAAAATGTTATACATAATCGATGAAGTTCCAAATATTTTTTACTTCAAAAAGGGCCTCCTAAACAAAATTTTCATCGAAGTTTCAAATCCTTTTCTCCAAACCATGAATCGACTGCATTCGCACTTGGAAACTCGCGAAACTACAGCTTTGTGTAAAGAATGTTCTGACTGTCTACCAGCTGTCTAATGTTCTTCCTTACATTCCCGGCTACCTGTTCCCACCTGTCCTTATAGACGTCAAGACTGCTTCATCTTTTATGAAAAGTACAGACGAAATTGCGTCTTGTTACCTCAGTCTTGCTGCTTTTATAAATTTACATCCGGCAATTAATGTCTAACGTGCAATACGAGAAAATTAAGAGGACATGAATGAAGTTTTTTCATTGTTTGCGTTTCAAAAATCGGGGAAACTTTTTATACAAGCTTTTTACTACAAAACTTTTTGCGAAACACAAGACAAAATGTAAATAAAAATATTCAAAGTAAATTAAAAATAAAGCAACTTTTGCAAAAAAAAAAAAAAAAAAATAAAAATAATTGAAATATCGCACGACAAACTTTTTTTCCAGACAGATCAAACAGCCTCGACCCTAAAAAGTTTTAAAACCACTTTTGAACCCGGTAAATTAATAAAAGGCTTTCCCCGTTGACGAAGCCATGACTTTTTACGAAGCATTACGACCTAATTTTTCCCGGAAAGTTTACCCAATACCCAAGCAACCGAAAAGTCGAGTAAACTCAATCCCGCTGACTTGCACGACCAAGCAACAGTCGTTACACCGACCGTTAATGCAGCTTTGTAAATCAAGCTGAAGCCTTCCATTCGGCAATGAAATTCTCATAAGTTCGGTACTCGCGGAAATTGATGACTCGACGGCAATAACGTCGCAATACCAATGTATATAAATCGATTTCGCGTCTACGTCCGACGATGTAATAACGCAGCAGAATCTAATAGCTGCCGTACTTTGTTCATAGCAACTGTAAGAGAGATGAAGAAACTAACTGCATTACTAATTCAAAAGCTGGCTTTTATCTTCATTAGTTAATGCTAGTCGCGATGCAGCAGGGTTGTATTATGTGAAAGGGTTACTTCGTATGAAAGAGAATTGTAGAAATTCCAGGGTGGCATTTAAATGAAGCTAAATGTAGCTTGATGATAGTTTGACGTGATGTCTAATGATAATCCATATATTATTTGGTAACATAAATGATTAACGAGCATCATTAATTTTATCAATAATGTACATTTTACATACAGACATGCAATAATAGACAATGAATACGAGAGATTTCTCGCATTACAATTGCTTGTTAATTGAAATCGGATATTATCAATCATGAATACAAGATTAATACATAGATTTCAGTTCGATATTACCTCGACAATTGTAGTGTCATCATATCGATAGGTTGAAAGTACGTACCAGGAATTGAATCTAGGACCATTTGTCAAATTCAAAGATACGTTATGCACAAACGCTCTATATATTTGATCATTCCCTAGTAGAAATCAAACCATTTTTAATGCTTTGAGATTAAATTTTAGCATTTATTGGCCGATTATGGAGTATTTTTTGGTCATTTATGAAAAACTGGCCAAAAAATTCTCTGAAAATGATTTCAATTTCTACCAGGGTTAAACATGCAACTTTCAAAATTCAAAATTTTTACACATCTGCTATTTCTGCAAAAGTTGCTGCATATCTATATTCATACAAATAAAGCACAAGTTACGATAAATAAAAGAGTCAACGGATTCAACGAGCTCTGTTTTCTTTCCGTTGCAGTGAGTAGCAGCAACGAGCAGCAGCAGCAGCAGCAGCAGCATCAGCCAGAAGTCGCAGTTTCGGTAAGTAGCACTTTAACGGTTACCGTGCGCCGTCGAGAAATAGAAAAAAAGTCACGTTTTCCTGCGCGCGCGCGCGCGGGGCACGCGAGGCATTCCCCTAATCGTGAAAATGTTTTTCCGTACTTTCATTTCGATAATAACCGCGCGCGGCGCGCAGTTTTCCCTCGAAGTTAATACCGCTTGATAAGCCCGTTCGGCAAGTTTATTTTTAGCTCTTTTCTAATTTTCCAACGAAATATCCGCAGTGCGCGAGCCTTGCTTTTGATTCGTTATAAAAGTTTCTCGTCTTGTTCGAGTCTTGTTTCGGTAATTGAAATATAAATTCGATAAGTCTGGATATTATAAAGGTAACATTCATGTCTACGTGACCTAAAAGCAACTGTATAATTACACTTATTCGATTCTTTTAATTAACTTGAAGTGGCTTTTGAATAGTTCAAAAGCCGACGAATTCGTACGAATTGTTGAATTTTGAATTTTAATTAAAAAAGATTACCCCTTCTTTTAATTATCGAGCCTGTTAATTCAATCAAAGTTAGTAAAACGAAAATTATCAACCCCCGACGCGCACCCCATTTTTCCACCAACGAGAAGCCAAAATGAACGATCGATCAGACCCTCGATATTTGCCAAACACAGGAAGTTTCCGCGCCGCCACAATCAAACGGCTCCGCCGTCCCTTCGCCGGCCGGGCCAACTTCGAAAGTTAGCAGTTCCGAGGAAGGCTCATTGGAGGAGGACAACGACGAGGAGGAAGATGACGGGGGCGGCGAGGAGGGGGAGGAGGAGGAGGAGGAAGAGCGCGAGGGAAAAGAGGACGAGACGGAGGAGGACGAGGGCAGTAGGGTCGTCGACGACGACGACGAATACGAGGACGAGCTGCGGGCTGTGGCTAGCAAAGCCGCCGTCGCAAAACCGTCCGCCGGCCAGGGCGGAGTGCTGCTCGCCAAAGAGGTAGGAAAACATTTGGACAAGCTGAAAGATATGCAACTTTGGGACGTCGCCGCTTCCAAGCTTCGCAGTCTTGATTTTACCGTTGGTTGGAGGGCTCGGACGATTCGGTGAAACAACCGAGGCTCGATCTAATTCGCACATAATGATCAGTAAAATATTCTCTCGTAAACTAACAAGCCCAAACGACGTCGGTCGTCCGACGTTGCTAACACCGTCGAATTCAATTACTTTTAGCGCAGCATTTGGCCACTCGGCCGTGGTGTAATTTAAAATGTCGCCTCGCACCTCCTCTTGATTAGACTATAAACTGCCAATACGCACTCTTGCGAGAGCGCGCGCCGGCCGTGAGGGGGCAGCAAGTGACCCATAAAAACTGTAATATCACATAACGTACCCTTAAGCCTTTATATAATGTGACGGAAACGAGAGCCCGTAAAATTCGCCTATAAACACAGAGCCGCGTAAACATAATCGCAAACTTCAATGAGCAGCCTTTTATCAACTTTTCATTATCTTTGTAATTTTTTTCTTTTAAAAAAGTACGACGTACTCGAAGCTGCACTGGAACGCTTCAAAATTCCACTGCCGCATTTCTCGATAAACGATCGGATTGCACTTGCATTCTTGCGGTACTGCATCCAAATCGCGACCTTATCAAGAAGCCACATAAAATCGTACGACAAAGGGGGCATTCGAAATTTGTCTATCACGACGCTGAAACTCCCTGCCAGCCCGAAACATCAAGCAAAACGCGAAAGATAAGGGGCGCCGCCTTAAAATTCCGAGAAGCCTCCCGCCCAGCTCATCCTCACCAGCTTGCCGAACAAAGCCCCCGCAAAAGGCACAGCCGCATCTCGAGGTGGAAGCTACTTTGTATCCCCGCCGAAAGATAACGGCATCCGAAGCAACAACCCCGCGGCCGCGGCTCCCGCGAAGGGTTATTAAGTCGCGGGCGAAATTACTTTCACCGGCGCGCTCCTCCTCTCCCGGGCATTAACGACACCCTTAAATTCCGCTTTTACGCTCGCCCGAGCGAGGGTGTCTTTTTTCCTTCCCCCTCCTTCTTCTCTCCTCGCGCTTTCCTCGCTCGCTCGCGCATATCGTAAAAAGGGGGCAAGATCGGCGCTCTCTCATCGGGCGCCGACGGTTATACGCGCTCGTGTTAATTATAATTAAGGGCGCGTCATTACGGTCTGGCTTAAGGCTCGCATTATTTTTTTCCGCGATTACACGCGCAGGCTACGTCGGCTTGGCAATGAGATGTAAGTGAAAATCCGAGGGAAGAGGGGCCTTGTAAAGCTCGGCGTAAAAATAAAGCCGGGAGAGTAAAGTCGAGAAAATAAAGTTGGCTTGTTGAGAAAAAATTATTGCAGAGTAAGCCGAGCGTGAAAGAAAACATTTCCATGAAAATATAGAGATATATATTTAGCAGCCGAGCGAGTCTGGCTAAAACTGCCGGGACAAAAAGGGCTTCCAATATACAATGGATTTTGTACCACAAATGAAGACTCATTATTTCAATTAAAGAATAATTAGCGAACAGCCAGAAACGTAGTCATGGTTATTAAAATTTCATTATCGCCGGACTACATTTCGCGGAAAAACGATATTATTCAAAACAATTGGAATTAAATATCGAAATGAATGCGTGTTCATTTTAATTAACTTATACAATGTATTAAATAAAATAAATTAATGAGAAATAATCTTATCAGCATATTATTATTACTACTACTATTACTAACTTGAAATATCTTTTGAATGCGTAGGTTAGCGAACTAGTAGAGTATAAGAGACTAAAAAAGTCACCCAATACACCGATCAGTATAAAAGGAACCAAGGATAAACGCGTACCAACCGTCAAAAAAGAGCTGAGCACGCAAAAGGAGATTGCGTCGGCCGATAACGAGACGCAAGCAGCGAGTCGCATTGAAGCAGTCGATCGCGCTTTTGAAGAGCGCAAAAATTCGATAAGAAACGAGGTAACAATTCTTAATGAAACGGATTGTAATTATTTGCTTGAAAAATTTTAAAAAAGAGTACTTACTGATTTGAATACGCAATGCTTTTCTTTTAAAAACAAAAATCTATGTAATGAATGGAAACAGAAATTATTCAAATTAAATAGAATAATTCATTGTCATAATTGCATTGCAAGCCCGGCAGCTCGGGACAAAATTACGTAGCAATTTTGGGTTTCCATTTAAAAGTGCAAGTTCCGCAGTTTAATAAGCTAAATAAGGTCAGATATAATTTTCTACCAGAATAAACGAGTAAGTTTAATTATCCGCGATTAAATCTTAACTCCTTAATTCTGTTGTAGCCTCTCCCGAAATTGAATTGTTCTGTGCTAATACCCTTGACCAACCGCGGATCGCGATAAAACGAAAATAATTTTTAACCCCAATTGGCCAAATGAATTGAAAGACTTCAAATTTAGTAAAAAGACAGTAAATAATAAACTAAAAACACGGATCAAAATCGAAATTTTAATTGTCATTTTAGTTAAATTGCATTTATAAATTATCTACAATGTTTTCACGTTGAACCTTTTCATAGTACACAAAGTGTTATATAAATAAAATGTTTAATTATCAGTTTGTAAATAGCTTGTAAGTTTTCTTTTGTGTACCAGACCTACGCACAGGTAAATACAATTTACCTCTATAGAATTTTTACACTGTAACCTATTTTAATAATAGGATCAATACCGGCGTAAACTGGCTTCAATAAACAAACAAATAAAATTGCACCCAACTAGCAAGAACAACAATACATTTCCCATCCAAAATTCTTTCACTGCAAAATTTATCAACGTCCATCTGCACACCGCCGCGCGCGCAAGAAATAAAGCGTCAGCCGCAGCGTGCGAACGTCTCCGAGCTTTCCCGCGAAATTCTCCGTATAAGCGACGGAGAGCTTCGTAATGAATTTCCAGCGTAATTCATAGCGAGCACTGCAGCTCTCCCCTCCCCCCTCGCAATAAGTAATCCGAGCGCAATGTGACTCGGAAATCGAATACTTGCAGGAGTCGGAGAATTACGAGAAGGGCACTCGCAGCGAGCAGCAGGGCGAATTGAGCTTTGAGAGCGCGTACACGGTCCTGCGAGCCGGCGACGGGCCGAGGAAGCTGAGCAAGCGGCAGGGCGACCTGCTCGAGAGCCTCAAGGCCTACCTGCTCAACAAGTACGTCGCCAAGCGGGACAAACTTCAGGAACTCGGGGTAAGTCGCGAGCGACTTCTCGTCGCCGTGCGAGAGAGGCCCGCATCCCCCCGAGCGTCGTGTGTAGGCTGGGGGGACCGAATGCGCGAGCGCTAACTTTCGCCCGCAGCGACGGCGTTGTTAGCCGACTGCTCCGCAAGCTCGGCGCGCGCTTTATTTCATTTAACTCTTTCCCCCCGGCCCCCTCCCCTCTTTGGCTTCGACGCCGCGAGCTTTGTGTTTTAATTAGGCGCGGCGTCTAAACTGAATTCACAAGTTATGCCTGCGCTCGGGGATTCTCGCAAGTTTCGCCGCGGAATGTTTATTACATCAAATTTAAAGCTCTTAACGAGATTAGCCTCTTTGGAGCTTTCTTTGTGGCGGCGTTAAGGATATAAATTATATCTTGCGCGGAGAGCGAAAGCGCAGAAAATAGAATTCGTTTCGGGACTGGATAGAAATCACACGCTTCGAGGCTAAATTTTAGCATTTATTGGCCCGTTAAGGAGCATCTTTTGGCCATTTTTTCAAAAAACCGTCAAAAAATGCTCTAAAAATGTCCTCAATCTCCACCAGGCACCTCGCCGATAGAAACGCGAAATACGGGCTGTAAAAGTAAGCTCTGCAGTCGAGACTCCCGCAATCCCGCTAAATCAGCAGACGCATTGATCAGCGTCACCATCAGAAATTTGACGAACGATCCGCTCGGCGTCCGTGGATCGCCGCTCGGCTCGCCTACGTCCCGCGCGCTCGCGAGGACGCAAGAGTTCGCCGGCGCGCCGTCAGCAGTTTCCCCGGGCAAAGGGCCGCGCGGTGCGCCTTGAGAAGCTGAGAGCAGCTTGAGGGAAAGGGGAGCGTCGCCGAAATCGGACGGGACGGTAAAAAGTTTTAACGGCTCGGTGGCTCGGCGTTGGGAGGGATTTTTTTGTAAACAGAGGGATTTATTAGGGGGGTAGGAGGAAAAATAAGGATTTACAAAATTAGGTTGAAAGTGGAAAGATTGAAGTTTTTGTTGCAGGATTCTGTTGTTTTTGCTAATTATATAATAAATTAATGTTGAAGTTTTAATTTAAATAATTTTTTTTAACTATAATTAAATAGAAAATCATGTTTCAGAAATGAATATTTCATCAAAAAACAAATAACGATAAAATCATTCTCAAGTTTAAACATTTTTCTAGACTGGTGAGAAACAAAATCTGTAAAATAGTGTAGTTTTGATATAAAAAATTCCAAAGAAACGGTTTTTCTTGGGTTCAAAATCAAGCACCTTTGCACTCCTCTATTTCTGTCAATTACATCAGTGCCACTGAAAAAACGAATCTGAAAATTTCATCCACACAACATTTTTTTCGGACAATTCAACGAAAAAAGAAAAAAAAATTGATTAAAACGACTCAAAACCTCGAATTCCACAAAGTGTTCGCAGCAGCCATAAACACCGCGCACAGCAAAGCATTCGAATTCGTCGTCATATTTGCTCGCGCGAGAAAGCTTTCTCGACGAGCTTCCGGCTCGTGATCTCCCCGGTAGCGCTATGCATGCAATTCTTCTCAATCTCTCGTCGCGTCGCGCGGCAGGCGGGGGTAACTTCTGCAATCTCTAAGCCGCGCTATAAAAGATTCAGGCGACAAATATTCGTAAACCAGCGCGTTTCCGGGGAACGGCTTGCCGTTGTGCTCGCGGCGTTGAACTAAACTGTTATTTGGTTAGCCAATTTGTTCGTTTTTTATTGCGAGGCGAAAAGTTGGTGCTTCAAAATGAAGACTGTTCTATAAAAAAAACAATAAAAATTTATGAATAGTAAGATAAAATTGTACTGTTTGTCCACCAATTTTTCGGTACAGAGTCTTAGCATGAAAAAAAGAGAAGCTTGCGTTTCAAAATCACTTGATAATCAAAGCTGCTTGTGCATTAACAATTACCAAGACGCAAGCTCCAGGAAAATCCATAAAAAAAAAAACAACTAATCAAGCAGCCGTCGCGGCCGAAAACGAAAAGCCGCGCATCGTCTCGCAGCAGTCCCCGTCCTCGTCCCTCAGGCGTCGCTCCGATTTCCAGTCGGCGAATCTGCCTGCCGCCGTGTGTGCCCGCAAACGACGCGCACGTGAACGCGCGCGTCGACAAAGGCTCGCGAGCGGCAAACGACTCGCCGTCCGGGAAAAGCGACGGGGCCCTTTAACGCGCGCGTACGTGCGGCGAAAGCGCGATGCGAATTCGAGAAAGATCAAGAGAGCGAGCGCGACTTACCGCGCGCCGCCGCAACCGCGCGGAGCTGGGAGAGAGAGAGAGAGAGAGTCTGACGGGGAGACGATTCTGCACGGGGAAAGGGGGAGAAGACGATCAAACGACGATGCTCCGGAGATCTTTTTGTCATTTCGAGCGAGCGGGAAGGAAGGGAGGAGCGTTTGATCATTTCTTCGGGGGAGGAGTTTGGCATAAGACTCGGGATTTCTCTCTTAGTGGAAATGCTTAGCACGACGGGGCCGTGCTTCTTGTAAAGTTCTGTCGCATTTTCAATTGAAAAGGCGGATTGGTTCGCGTGGAAGTCGCTATTTTATATTGTACCGATGACGCGATCAAAATTAAACATTCTTGATGTTGATTTATATAAATAAACGTTGTGAGAAAGTAAAAAAACGTCACTTACGAGATAAGAGCTTGCGATTTTAACGTTCAATTAATTGCAAAGGGTAAGATTGACGAATATAAGAATAAATCATGATTTCAGTCCAAAGAGGTCTTATTAGCTGAAAGCCTGTTGAATCTTCTGGCTAAACTACCCGAAAACCCTCAAAGATGGGAACGTATGAACCAACTCTTGAGTAAGTAGTGCATAAACCACTTTAGTAGTAATATATCGTGTCTAATGCTCTTCGTGAATTTACAAAATGCGCGGAGCAATGAAATTATGCGAACATTTACGTGAAATCTACGGTTACAGTCAGTCATATCTGCGGTGTTTTTGAAGCAATCATGTCTTGAATTAAATTTTAAAACAAAGAATTTAATACGGAGATTGGGTTACACTATTGTACTTTTGTCAAAATAAAATTCATGATTTTTTGCGTGTCGGGGATAGAAAAGTTGAACCTTTGCAAATATGCGTTTTCATCTCAAATAATTACACGCAGATAAATATTATTCAAAATTGATATAATTCAATTATAAGTTGATCAAATATACAGATATTAGGCAAATCATTAAAAAAAAAATAATAATAATAATCCAACAACCCGAATGCTTTCCACAGCGAATATCATATACGATCTGAACTACACTCTGCAAGTATTAGAGGCTCGCAAGCGATTCGTCCACGGAGAGAATCCATTCGCGTACGAGGCCCCGATGTCGATGCTGACGACGTCGGCGCCCGAGTCCTCCTCGTCCGACAAGTCAAGGAGGAAGCTCAAGAAGAAGAAGAAGAAGAAGAAGAAGCAGCGCCATCAGAAGCTCGCCGCGACGACAATGACACCGCCGCCGGCGGCTCTCACCACCGCCGAGGCAATCTCGACCACAATGGAGTCGCCCCCGGCGATCAATTGGCGATTAGTCGCCGAGAGGCTGTTCGGTCCGCACTGGATTCAAAAGGATCTCAGGGACGACGAGCCGAATATTAACAAAGTTTGTATACGCGCATTTGGCGCGTGCTGACGATTCGTTCTCTGTCGGAAAGACCGTGTAAAATGGTGCAAATACACACATGTAACCCGATGCCGGTTATACGTGTGCATTTGCACCAATTTTACATGGTCTTTGTAAGGTTTTATCGGACTTTTTCAATAGGGTTCGTTTAAAATCATTCTCGGATAATTTGCTCTCGATGTTTTAAATTTTACTTGAACGTAAAGAAGACACCTGCTTTCGAAAAGACTCATTATTTTAAGCAATTGTTCAGCCAATCAAGTATTTCAACTTGTAAACAGATTTGAGGTAGAATCAGCCGATTAAACTAAAGCTTCAATTCGTGAAGATTAAAATAATAATCTCGCCAACCTCAGGTCCGTTACACCAAACCTCAACTGATCGCCATATCGCAGCCGCCGCTACCCATAATCGATAAGGAAAGTAGCAAGCTGAAGATGTTAAACTCGGAGCGCGAGGCGCTAATGTTGAAGGCGGCCCGAGAGTACACGCAGCCGCGACGCGTTCACTTTGGTAAAGTAAACACGCACCAGCAGACGTCGGCTGAAGATCTCGACGACAGTGAGTGCAAACGTTGCGTTGCCCTCGAGAAAAGTCGGCATTAACAATGTCAAAAGGTAATTAAACTCTGCTCGTCGTTCTCAGGGTACGGCCCGGGCAACCGGTCCTATCAGCGCACTCACATCGGCCAGCTGGCCAACTCGCCCGACTCTCGAATCGACGACGACTTCTCCAACCTGCAGAAGCAGCAGCAGGCCTTCGACCTGAATTTCGCGCGCAATCAAGAGTACCTGCCGCCGGGCCGGGAATTCGCCGCGAGCAAGCCGTGGCAGGCCGAGCCCGGATCCTACGGCTATCCCTGGTCGAAGCCGAAGGTCGCCGGCTGGAATTCTTGGGGGGAGCCGTTTCCCGACTCGAGTCCGCCGAAGCCCTGGCTGCCCTGGCACACGGAACGGGAGTATTACGCGAGATTGGAGGAGGAGGACGACGAGGCGACTAAAGCTTGGAAGCAAGCTCAGCAGAGGCAGCAGCAGCAGCAGAACTGGAACCGACCGAATTTAAGAGTGCGTATTAGCTGAAAGTCAATTGTTTGCGTTCGTGCAATTTTAAGGAGTAATGAGATGTCGTTTGAGAAGGAGAGACGCGTAATTTATCGTTGAATCGCGAGAAGCTTTATCTTTTTGGCAGTTGATAAACGCAAAGTCTGTAAAGGGACTGTAATAGACCCAAAAATCCAAAAATATAACAATCGATACCCTGGTAGAAAATAAAGCAGTCCTGCTGGTTAAAATATTAAGCACTGCCTAATTTTTTTAAGCTACTCATTA
>JAWWEM010038025.1:0-14335 GCA_035582935.1 Ormyrus thymus
GGATAGTGCGAGTTTGTCCTTCGATTACGATAGACTATACTAATTTTTAATCAGGTATTTCTCTCCGTGTAGCGGCTCCTCCGCAAGGACGAAGCAAATCCCCGCTCGTTCATTCATTCATCCATTACTTAAAGATCCCCCTCCGCGGCTCCGACGACTGCAGCACACGTTCATTTAGCTGCATTTCGAGCGAAGCCGGAGGGCAAGCCGGCGCGGCAGCTCCGGCGACAAAGTACGATTTTCCATTAACGCCTTCATCGCGCCGTCGCTTTACGAGCGTCGCCTCGTCGCACCTGGCGGGACCAGGTTCAAGGCTGCTCGCAGGGCGTTTCGCGAAATCGCCGCCGGAGATTAAAGTGTGCGATGCTGGCGCGGGTGCGAGTCGTTAAGCGCGGGGGACTTTACGAGCAGCGCCCTTAAACCGGGGCGGATAAGCGCGCGCGGCGATTTAATGCCCGGCTCTTCCCCGGATAGCGCAGCTCTTTTGGCGCTGGGTGCGGTAGGTAGGTCAGGATCTTCACTGTCTCCTCGGCGTTTTACGACGATTCTCGCTAAACTTGTGCGCGGGGGAGACGAGCGGTTTGATACGAATCGCAGTCGCGAGAAGTGTTGGGCGCGGAATACCCTGGGAAATAATTGGCAGAGAGCGGTTGTTAATTGGAGGTGTATGGCGTTTTTAACGTTAATTATCAGAGGTGTAGCTCAGCCCGCCAAGAAGAATGCGAGTTATTATTTTTTTTTTTGTTCTGATCTCCTTTCTCGATGATCCGCCTGTTCTTTCCTGATAAGAGAGCGATAAATTAGTCGAGCGGCGTCTTTATAAATTTACGTCATCGTAAAGCGGCGATAAAGCTGTCCTGAAAAATTTGTTTAGTCGCCGAGGATTCGCGCGAAAGTTCGTTCGTAGGATAAACTGAAAGATATAATTTACGCCTGAATTTCCGCGCGATCGTTAACAGCACACATATACCTCTTACGTTCAAGGAAAAATTTTACAGTACAGGGCACCGGGGCTCGGAAAAAATTGACCCTGTAACAGATAAGGATGCGCGGCGGCGGAGAGAACGGGGAGAGAAATGAAACGGCTTTTAATAGTTAAATATACGTGTAATTAAGCGCGAGTTGTACGCGGCCAAGCTTATAACGCGCTCGCTCGCCGGCGTAAAATGATTCGCTTCATTTCAAAAGATCTCGCGGATTCCTCGCGTTTTACGAAGACCTGGCGTTACGCACTTTATCCGCGGCGAATGAGTCCCTTTTTTCTTCTAATCTTGCGGAATATTAAGTAAGCGCGACGAGCTGCTACGAGTTTCTTTGTTGTATTAAGCAGCCCGTAAAGTTGAAGCTTCGATAAAAGTCCACTTTATTGAAACATCTCTCGCGAGGCGGACGAGCAGCGAGCAAAAAAGAGAACGCCTCTCTGTCTCTTCCATCCGCGGACAAATATATTCGACAGCGGCGAGCTCGCGCTCCCCGAGAGAGCGGAGGGCTCATTAAAGATTAATTATTTATTTACAGAGCCGTGCGGCGAAATCAATCACCGTCAAAAAATGCCGACGTCGGGCGGCTTGGCTCGTCGAGGAGAAAAGGAAAAAAAAAGGCAAGAATTGCGCGCGGCGCGGAGCGGCTCCTCTATGACCGATTAGAAGACAAAGAGGCACGTCCGAACCGTAAAGTTTATATTTAAGCGTTACATCACGATTCGCGAATACAAAAACACGCGCGCGCATCAATTATTCATCGCCGGGGAAAATTAGCAACGAAGATCGATGCCGATAAGCGCGTCTCTCTCTCTCTCTCTCACGAGAATGGCACCTGTTAGTCAAACTCGGTGCGCCCAAGTATTGTGGACGAAGAAGAAAAAAACGCGAGCGTCGTCTCGGGCTCTTGATCTTGAACACCACGGCGGCGACCTTCCTCCGCGCAAACTCCGCCGAGTAATGTATAATTCCTTCGCGGCGAGTCGTGTACGAGTCGACGGGCTATTCTCGGCGCCGATGTGAATTATATTTTTGTAAGCGCGTCGAACAATATATATAAGTTTTCGAGATATCGTCCGGTGTGCAGCGAGAGCTGCGTTTGAAAAAGAGACTATTCAAGAGAAAGAGAGAGACGAGGTGTGCAGCAGGGAGGTAGATGTACCCGCGTAAGTAAGCCTTCGTCCTCTTGCAGGGCTGCAGCAGGCAGCAGCCGTAAATAATCGTCGTCGCGCGCGCGCGCGCTTTGCATCTTCTCTCCTCTTCGTCGCCTTGTTCGCTTTGCCCCCCCCCCCCGCTTGCTCTCTTTCTCTCTCACTCTCTCAGCTCCTTTTCATTATCTTACCTGCTCTTTTTCGGAAGCCGGCTGTCCCTTTCAGTGCCCTCGCGTGCGCTGCTCTTTAATTTATTATGTCGTGAAAACTAGTGCGAAATATATATATATATATATTTCTTCGAATGCTCATTGCAGCGAAAGGTTTAAAAAAATTTCATTTGCAGAAAATAGAGCACAAACATGAAGGTCTCGAGAAACGGTAACCTATATGTAAAGCATTAAAATTCACTCCGTCACCCGAGAAACGCACGAGTTCAAGCCCCTCGTCGCTCTCGCACGCCCACTCTTTTCAAGGGAATCGGCAGTAGCGAAGGTTCGGCTGCGAGCGCGTAATCGGACGCGTGCAGAGAAGGATTCTCGCAGCCTGTAATCCACCTCTCTCCGTCCATTCGCCGTCGGTGCTCAAGATCTTCGGATATACGCATTTTTTGAACGTCTCACTCTCTCCCCTCGCACGATTTTTTCGTTTTCCTTCGCAATCCAGTAGCGACGGCCGATTATGACCGATGGACTTGGATTAGCATTCGCGGGCACGCGCGAGATTTTAAGTTGCACTGCATTGGCGCTTCGAGTTTATCGCTCGCGCGCTCTTTCCTAGTTCATTATTCGTGCAATCTGATCGGGAAGACGACGTAAATATCGTTGCTTCGTAATAGCAACGTTTTATGACTTTAGTTTCTTTTATTCTTACTTATCGAGGAAGAAGCCTTACGATGAATTAAATAGAGCATCTGTGATTAGCAAAGATTTACAAGATATTATACTTCTTATTCAACGACAAAAAGTCTTTTTCGCAAATTGAACGGGACCGCGGTGCGCTGCTCCTCTTTTTTTTCTCCTTTTCTTTTACGAAAGTCAACAGCAGCGAAACCGTAAACTCATTGTGACCGCAGCTCTCGAGTTTGAGGAGCCACATAGTAGCCGCGCCGCGGCGAGACAAAAAAGTCGGGCAACGGTCGCACGGCGGTGGCGGCGGAGGGCCGCGTAACACATTTGCCGAAAAATTTAACGACCCGCCCAGAACTTGATTCTCACTCGCTGCCCAGAGCACCCGTCGATCGGCACGAGATCGTCGGGCGGATCGTGAAAAGTATATCCCCGGCGGATGAGCTCTCGCTGCATATAAATCCACGCGACGCGCGGCAGTACGGGATTCCCCGCGAGGCGATCTCCCGCGACTCCGAGCGACAGCCGCGCGCGGCGAATATTCGGGTTTACCGCTAGCGGGGCCCGGCGACTCGTGCCGCGAAAACCGATCGCGCGCAAAAGAATCCGACGAAACGTGGAGGAGCGGAGCGAGCGCGGCCCGCGTCGATACGTGAGAGGACGCGAGGAAAAGGAGGAGGCGGCGCGCGAGGGCGGGGGACGACGCCGTAATCGAGGAGCTCTTTATTAACGAGCGCGACGGCAAGCGACGCTCGATCGGAGCCTGGACGTAATTGACGCTTCCGCCGGTTATTGGAGAGCGCGAGCCGCGCGAGCTTCGCTCCTGTCGAATTATGAAGCGCTGCGTGGAATTGAATTGTACGACGTTTACAAGATCATTTATTTCGCATTGAATTTCGTACGTTCCAGCGACTGTGGAGAAAAATGATTCGTGTTTGTCTTTAACGGCAAATTTTCAATTGCTACATGTGGGTCAAGTCTCGAGCAAATATGAGCATTGATAATTTACGAAGAAAAAGCAGCGGAAGTACTTAGGCTTTTAGGATTGTCGAAGTACATGGGTTTATACAAATAATATTTTTTTTTTTTAATAGTTTTCAAAATTCACAAAAAAAGATTTGAGAAAAGAAACGATTTTTTAAAAGTAGATTTCAAAGTCAAAGTCGATATTTTCCAAGATTTAAATCAAGCGAGAGACAACCTGCGAGTGTAACGCGGCTTCTAATACCCATTCGTCACGGGCAATAAAAACGAATTGAAAGTGCCAGATGCGCCGATGATAATAAGCGCCCGAAGAAACGAGAGCGAAGAGGCTGTCCCCGCATCTTGCGGAACGGGCAATCGAGGCGCTCGATCTCTCGGTAACTCTTTTTCTCGGCTGTCAAGGTCGAATCGCCGGATCGGAGAGATTCGCCCGCGACGGGATAAAATTTCAACGTCAATTTGTACGTATTTTACCACCGCGCTTTTGTGCGTTTTTTCGTTTGTAAATTGTACCGTTTATTACCGCTTTCTGGATGATTCGACCTCGCACTTTTTCGGAATTAATTCGACTAGTAATGAAAGCGTTAAAGTGTTTATGAAAATTGTAATAGCATTTACAAGTCGTACGGATGATATGGGTTTTCGATAGATTTCAATGCCGTCACGAGGAAATGATTTTAGTGTAATTACGGGGCCATTCTTTTCCACAAAAAATTACCACCAAATAATTTTTTGCAACGTGTTATGATTCTAGTGCCGGTAAACAGAAATTAATCATATGCCTACATACGTCAGTGCCGAAAGATACCCATTACCGTAGCACCCGCAAAAACGTATCCTGGGAGGATGAGCACACGAAAAGAACTTTTAAAAATAGATTTTCAAATTGCGCATCGGACGCGGCACGAATACTCAGCGAGATCCGCAAGAATAACCAGATTAATTGCTGACGTATTATACAGCAGCTCGGTGTAGCATCTCAATATTCCGTACGAGCGGCTTATCGCGCGAAAATTCGCCAACATAAATTCTGCTGATTAAATCGACGCTGCGCGGATGATGAATCGGCGTCGAGCAGCGAGTCGAAGGAGTCCCCCCGCTAGGAAGTGCATATACGGAGAATTCCGAGGATGTAGCTCTCGCTCGCGAGTAAATGAGTCGCGGGCGCTTCTTTTTTACTTCCTTCCCCCCCCCTCCGCGGTCCTCGCATCGAGAGTATCGCGCGTCGACGGGCCGCGGTTACGCGCGCGCAAATCGGCGACTCTCGCACTTCCTCGAGCGCGCTTTGAAAGCCGCCCACCTGCGCGCGCGACCCTCTTCTCGCGCGTCAAGCCCGGTTTTATGCCCCGCTCGTTTATTCGAGAATGCGCGGAGTTCATCTCGCCTTTTACCAGCGCGCGTATACGAGCATTGTTATGGGTCACTTATTGTGGAAGCGCGCCTCGACGATAATTACGACGGTTCGCGGGACGACGGCGCGGATTGAGCGTCTTAGCTGTTTCATTATGCTTGTCGGGTTGCGAAAAGAAATTTTAATCGCTGCCATGGGAATTTTAATCGCTGCCAGAGGAGCTAAATATTTGCGAGTAATTGTAGAATTTGTGTAATATACTTTGTCCGGATGAGTAAACTGGCTCTGCTTTGTCGTAGAAATGGTAATTCGTGCCTACGAGCTCTTAACATTAATTGTACCTATCATCGGCGAGGTATATAAAACCTGATCGGTTAAAATTAAAAATTTTAATTTTATTTTTTATCGCCTTTATTAATAACCTTTCCTGATAAAAACCGTTTGAGCGTAAAATCTGATACTTTCGTAGTGTATTGATTACAAGATTTATTTTCATAGTTTCGAATTCATATATAGTTACATATTTACGCGGATTCTTCGGGTTCATATTAATTGCATTAATTAAGAGAATTTGCTACGTAAATTTTTTTAAAAATTAATATTCTTCTGTCAGAGAAACTTTCCTCAGCCTTCAATAATCCAAAAATCGCTTGAGATACAACGATAGGCAAAGTTTATCGCCCAAAATTCGCCATTCATCATAAGCCTCGGCGGCCGGCGATCCGCCACTTAATCAATCCTCTCCGCAGTCATCCTTTATTTGCATTAGATAAGACTTTGGTACTCTCGGCAGCTCGGCCGCGAGTCTCCCCCGAGCGCCGTTTCAAGCGCCGCGCGGAATTTCGCAGCCGCTGTCGCCGCGGAGGAAGCTTAACGAACGCGGATCTTGTCGCTCGATTGGACACCGCCGCCGCCGCCGACGCGGCTTCTTACTTCCCCTCCTCGCGCGCGTCAACGGAACGCTTTTGATTTATCCGAAAGCGCGCTTTCGCTCCCATTAGCTCGGAATGCCCGTGGACTTTCGTCGGACGGGTGCTGCGTTTACGTCCAATTTAGCTTTGCCATCGGGTGGATTTCGCTTCGGGATTTTTCCCCTGAGCAAAACGGCCGGTAAACAGGCTGCTTTATGATCGAACGTTTACACTTTTACTGCGGACTTTTTCGATAAATCCCGATTACTTAATGAGCTCGTAATCAATACGTTATTTGCATAGTCCGCGTAAACTTGTATATTTCAGTCAAGCTGTTTGTTTTTTTTTTTGCACGAATACCGATTTTCCAAGCGAAAGGCTGCTCACTTTATTGTTACTACTCGGAGATGCGAGCGATAAAAGAGAACATTTTTCCTAAGCATCGGCACGTTAAACAGGCAAGCCTGGCGCCGAACGTCGAGTACATCCGCGAATTCCTCCGTTTATAAAACAATCTCTCCTCCCCCCCAGGGCCATCCATCAATAAGCTGTTAAAACAACGAGCGAGACAACCTGCCCGTAAAGCGAGGCTCGCTCAATAAACAGGCTCGCGAAGCCGAGGATACGCGTCCATCCCCAGCTCTCTCTCTCTCGCAGAAGGAGAAACAATAGCGCTGGCGGTGGCGCCTCGTTATGTGCACTCGACGCGTGCATTATAACTCGGAACCCGCGGCGAGGCGGCTATTCGTTAAGGGTATACATGTGCGCGCGGCTGCTGCGAGTCGGCGCGAACGCCGCCATTGGCATTCTTCGGGGGGGTTTACGTCGCGCGATATAACGCGTGCGCGGCTATTCTCTTCGAGGGCGAATCTCAATGAGCGGGCAGTGCTTCCCTTCTTTTTCTCTCTCGTCCCCTCGAACCGTTTTATTTCGCTTTTGTTTATTTACGACGGGGACGATAAAACAGTAACACCTTTCGCTGAGGCGCTCTGTCTCTGATTTGCATAGACCGCCAGGTAACACTGTTATCGGGCCACTGCGAGAGTTTACAGGGTTTGCCGCGACGCCGCGATGGATGATTTTTGTAATTTGTATAAATGCAATCACAAGTGCGCGCCCAATTGCTTTCCAGCCGAATTATACAATTGACCGTTTTAATCGGGAAACGAAGCCAGGCGTATTGCTTCGTTTGTCGGCTTTGATGTACTATAATCCTTAAACTGAAAATTATAAAAACTATTTTATCTCTTTCGTCAAATTCCAGCTGCCGACGTTGATTATTGTGGGAAAATCCGTGTATCGGCTATTTGTCTTTGACATATTTCGCTCTTACAGATCGCGCGCATTTCTTCGACGTCGTGATCAAGTCCTGAAAAATTCTTTAACTACCGTCGCGAAGCATTTATATATATTTATTTATGAGGCAAAAATAACTTATTGATAATAATCTCGAAGCGTTCCTCGCGGCTGATTCACAATTCGAGCAATTACTGCCGCGACGTCAAAAAAAGAGCAGATCTCGACGCTTGAGAAAAACACTCGGACCGCGCGATCGGAAAAGATTTTCGGACAAAAGCACACGTCGCGTCGGCCTTTCGCGGAAACGCGGCGGCGAGCGACACCTGCGTCCATTCTCTGCGGCTTCGCGGCACTGCTCTCCGGGGAACGCAATTACTCGCTGTCCTCTCGAGGGAAAATTGCGGCGCGCGGCGAGCTCCTCCGTACGCAGCTGCGCGCGCGGGACCTCGTCGCTCGCGCGCCTCGAGTTCTCCGCGAGGCTGCCTGTTTTTGGGGAGCCGCGATCTTTCTGTGCTTTCGCGCGTACTGATAATTGTATTTCATTAGCTCGCTTTTCGCGTTTGGATCGTTCGTCATTCGATGATGCTCGCTTTTAATTATCTTCGGAAGCATCGTTTTTCTTTCTTCTTTTTTTTTAATAAAGCTGCTCGTCCTCCAAGGTGATGTGAATTAGTTCTTTGAGGGCACTTCAGGGGACGAGGAAAATACCGCGCAAAAACTTGCTTTTTACCAATGTATCGTTAATTTTTATTTTTTTTTTTTTTTGCAGCTTCGTCAATAGAATCAAGTAATAATTTTACGTCAATTGAGCAATTATAAAAGTTCATTGGAACAAAGTAAAATGTCAACACTTTAATTGAAATCGACAACCATAATAATTGAATTTAAAGTCACACTTGACAGTTTATATTTACGGTGTTATTGCAGCAGTCAGATTGCTTGAAACGGCACTTGTCTGTAAACATATATCCGTTAAAATCATCAATTTTCAATCGAATATCCTACGACAAGTGACTTTTCCAGTTCAATATATATACCCATTTTCCAAAGTCGAAAAGAATTTAGGAACTTGTACATGCATACTCGCGATAACCGAGCGCCGCGTTCGACACGTTGGCGCCACCGCGCAAAAAGAGATTAACCCAAATGCGTGAATTATTCGCGCGCGCCGTCCGTCGTCGTGCCCATAAATCAGCCGCCGACGGTAAGATTTACGCTCGCGGCCAAAGCGCCGCCGGTATGTGTCCCGCGCGGGCCCCCGATAATCTAATCGCCGCGAGAGAGCCGAGGCGTCGCCTCCTCGCTCGCCCTCGGAAAAATCACCGGGTATTCGAGGTAGGTGCGAGCCGCGGCGGTCTTATCTGCCTCGGTCGATCGCGCCTTCCATTTTTTGTTTTGCGTTTTTGCAGATTATTCGCCGCCGAGTTTGCATTGATCCGAGGCGATTGGGGCTGAAATTAGCCGCCGTGAGAAATGAGCTATTTCGCCGGTGCGATATTTTCCAAGGGTGGTGAGGAATATACATTTCTACTCTGTTGGGAAAATAGATATTTACGATGCATCGGGCTAATATTCTCGGCGAATATTAGTCGCGACTGAAATTGATGGGTAAAAATTTTCAACGTCAGAAGTTATTTCAGTACGATACGCATTTGCGAGCAGAAATAAAAACAGAAATCGAGCTAATAAGCCCGTTTACGACGAAGCGAATCCGCGACGCGATTAATCGATGAAAATCGCGTTAAAACGCCGCGTCCGCCTCCTCCGATGACGTGACGGCGAAGAAGCGGCACTCGAATCCGTTGGCAAGCCGCTAAGCGATTCAGGAGAGGCGCAACGTGATTCAGGTGTTTTCGCCCGCGGCGGACGGAGAGATAAAAAAAAGAAAAAGACGAAAAAAAAGACGGCGCGAGGCAACAATACGCTCGCGGCCTCGGACTGGCCCACTATGCGCTCCCTTGCAGCGGGTCAGGGGAGTCACGCTACTTGGCAGCGGCTCCCGAGCGAGTAACGGAATCGGCCGGCGTCTTCCGCCGCGAAATCGATATAATCTGACGGATTCCCATAGCCGTGCTCTCCTTGCCTCGATTCGCGCGAGGACCGCGTCGCGAGCGCGGCGCGCGGGCGTGTCAAAGCTCTCCGGCGTGCGTACGCCCACGATGTGATAATGGGCGCGAGGAGCTATTCGCTTGCCAGGTGCGCTCCTCGGCTGTGCCTCGGCTCTTTTGGGGCTTTGTTTTCCTTCCTCCTTTGCTTCGCGTAATTTTCGAATAAGATTCAATTTGGTGATGCGGGGCGAGCGTCGTAAGAATTTGTCGCATTAAGCTGAATTAAAGCTTCGTCGAGAAATTATGCGAGGACGGTTTGCATAATACTATAGTTCGTATACATTTCGGCTGGTGGCGATAAGTTGCTTACCGTTACGATTGCCATAAGTTCAAACGTAACCCGGATAAAAAAAAGGAACAGAATGCAGACGTCGTCTCGCGTCCGCTGCTTATATTCAAATCGCTGCACTTTACATTCAATTATTTACCAAAAGCAGCTTCTAATTGTTATCGTCCAGCTGACGATCCTAGGGGATACTCTTGCGTATTTAAATCGGGACGCGTGAATCTCATACGAAAATCAGTGGAGCGCGACGCGACGATCCGCAAGTATATCGTTTCAGCAACATTTTGCGCGAAACAAGTATTTGAGGCGTAAAATTTAAACGGCGCGCCGTAATTTCAATTAATACCGCCGCGTACACGTCCGCTTCGAGATAAAATAATCCGATCGGAGAGCGAAATCGGTTGCAGCGGCTAATCGGCGGCGCGGCGCAAGAGCTATGGATTGCGATAGCATTTATCGAAAAGTATATATACGCGCGTATTAATAAGCGAGAAAATTAAGTGCCGCCGGTTATCGAGCAGCCGCGTTATATACGTCAGCGGGTTGAGGGCATTTAGCCAGATAGCGGCAATTACTACAGACTTGAGATATACGGAGTTGTCAGAATTTATTTACTAAATTAACTTTGGAAAAAAGCTGTTGTCGGCGCTTGCCAGATTTAAAAGCATTGTACGGAGGAAGATATTTATTGCACGACTGTTTACCGCTTAACACTATAATGAAAATCGTGCAATAAAACTCGGAAACTAGTTCTTTTAGCAGTGAAACCACATGTTTCGCTAATCAAGATAAATACAATTTAGCCGCGCGCATTAATGGTATCATTAGCTCGAAAAAATAATCCAGTCGCGGCTTCCCCACTTATTTATACTCCAGTAATCGTAAATTCGACAGCGCCGCTTCCTGCACCGCCCGTTACGTCACCGAGCGGCGGACTCTATTACGGCAGCGGGAAAAACGACACCCCCGGCTAAGCGCGGAAGGAATAATTTTCCGAAGCCAATAAACTCCGATCGCGCCTGCGAGATAATGAGGTTGCGCGTTCGATTTGGTATCGAAGGAGCGACGCTTTAATTGAATCCTCGATCGAGAACGGGCTCGTCATTGTCACCGCGTCGGTCAAATTTGGGGATACGATTATGCGGCGAAAGTACCGTTGCACATAATGCACATTGTGCCCGGAATCTCTTTGTCGGTCGCCTCCTTCAGCATGACGACTCGAGCCGTTTCTCTCGAATTTTGCGTGTGCTGAAAAAATAGCGCGAGGGTCAAGATTTTTCGCAAACCTCTGCGGTGAATTTCTCTTCTAATTGCGGAAGAAGCAGCACGGAAACCAATTGAATTGCAGTAAATTAATCGACAATACTTAATTCAGTATTATTCTCTTCATCATTCGAGAAATTAATTAAATTAAAAGAACGAAGACTCGCATTTTCATGCCGCAATCACGCGTGCAATGAACGTTTTCGCTCAGCAGCTAAAAGGATCTCGTAGAAATCTCGTTTTCCGCGGCAAAAGTCCACGCTTTCGCGGAGCGACACTCGAGCTTCTCAAGCAATTTGCTCGCGTCTCTCCGGGAGGAGCGCGACCGAGAAAAAGGCGAACGCAAACGAGAATAAATCGCCGCGTCGCGTCTCCTCCGAGCGGCGAGGAAGCGCGCGACGACCGCAGCGAATCTCCGCCGTCTCCTCGTCCCCGTCGACGACGGCCCACGCCGCGCGCAAAAGCTGCCCGCTCCCGACTGCGGGACTGACGAGCGCGTGGGTGCGACGTCGCCCTCTGGCGGCGAGCCCTTCTTCGCGCTCGCCTTGCCGCGCGAATTAGGTTCGATTGATCGAGCTCATTCGTTACGTTGGTTATTAAAGATTTTTTAGCTGCCGCGGAAAATTGACGAGCTCGATTCGTCAACGTGTTAATTAAATCTATTAGCTGAAGTTATTCTTTCTTGCAAGCTGGAACTTGAGATTTATGCGCGAACGTCGTGTGTGCTTATGCGATTTATTTTCGTATTAACAGACGAGTGGCAAATAGGAGAATTTTTTTTAAATAACTTTTTAGTATGGCAAATTTTGGATTTTTTCGTTTTCTACATAAATTAACGCATTTTTAATAAATTATTCGGGACGTTATTATTAAGGTTTAGCATTTTCTTTGTTAAAATAAAGAAACTTTCACATAACAAATCTTTTTATGCTCTATTATACACTTTTATTCAGCTAGAAATCGTAACTTGAAGGAATAATTCAAATAATTAACTTTCAGCACAGTTTATAAAGTACTCGTTTTCATCTTTAAGACATTCTTATCCAAAGTTATTATCTTGTACCGGACATTAATCATGTAAAATACCTAATATACGTCTTTACAAAATTGTAAATTAAATTTACGTACGAAATGAAGCAGCGCTTTTATTCTCAAACGCTTTGTACGTACAATAACTATAAATAAAGGAAAAAAAACCAGCCACCACCAAACGAAATTAAACTCCGAAAAAAGCAACGGACTATTGAATCCTCGGTGCGTCAGAGCAGAGAGAGAGAGAGAGAGCCTACATTTCTTCGGCAATAAAATCCGTAAAAATGATCTGCCGTATATATCAAGAAGCAATCGCATCTCTCGCCGCGGGCGGACTCGGAGGTCGACCTGCCCGCTAAAGCGGTGCCGCAGGAATGCCGGCGGCGCTTCTCTTCCCTTTTTCCCGCCGCGCAGTTTTACGACAGCCGAATCGGCGGTGGTTTCGCTGCCGCCGCCGCCGTCGGAAAAGCTGCAGCCGAAGATTGCCGGCTTCGCGGAGCGCGCGAACGAGATTTATCGATCTCGGCCGCGGAGTTTGTCGCGCGCTCCGCAATAAAAGCAACGGCTCGGGCTAGGATATCGAGAAGATTACCTTTAATCCGAGCTATTAAACCGCTGATTTGATTTACGAGGGTAAACGAGCATTTTTCCTTCGCCTTCGCGTCCGAGAAGTGATAAATACATCGGACGCGCCTCGGCTTATAATGAATAAACCGTCGCGGACGTCTTCGAAGCATCGAGCCGAGAGGGCGCGACTCGCGCCGCGCGAAAAGGACACGTTACAGCCTAATAGAGAAAATAAATAAGCCCTCTATTACCGAGTTTTAATGCGACAGCCTGCCAAAGCCCCGAGACGGTAAACAAATTCGACGAGCTGCGCCCTTGGCCGGGCAGGCTCGTCGTCCGTCCGTCGGGGAGCGCGAGAACAGGTTCGCCGGGTGCTCGTAAAGCGCATTGTTTACAGGCGCGAGAGAGCTTGATAAATCTAACGCCGAGTCCCCTCCGATCGGCGAGTCCGCCTGTTTTTCCTTTTGCTTCCCAATCGAAGCCGGCGCTCTCGCGGCGCGCATCCTTGAGCGGAATGCGGAGACCCCGCCCTCCGCGCTCGATTGCGCCGACGCGCTCTTTTCTAAATCACTCGCCCAGCGCACGTATTTACGCCGGCGGCGGCGATCAAAACTTCGCGGACGCCCCGCGGACGTCCAGAGCTTCGAGTCGCTGCCAAGAATAATTGACTCCTCCGCCTGGGAAATGAGCACCTGCGGTGACTGGACGCGCAATAGCTTAGTTTCATATAAATTTTCGTTGCCCCTTGAGAAAATTTCATCCCGAGGAGAATGCGAGGCAGCGATACACTTTTCTTGCTCGAATTTCTGCGCTTCCAAATGGTTGTATCACCGCAAATTTATCGGTTAGATTGAATAAGCGCCTCGGCAATTTCCGTCGCGCTTGTAAGTCCCTTACAAATTATTCGAAAACTGGTAAGCTGATATATATATATATATATATATATGTATATACGTATGTAGAGTGCAAGGAAGTTAGGCGGGGCCTTTTCCCTTTCGCGCTTATCGGCGCTGATTAATTGCATTAGCGTGCGGACGCTCCTTGCGCATTTTTTTTGTTTTCCCCAATAACGCGCGGCGCGAAACCTATTCCACCGCGGCGCGGCGCTTATATTAATAGACTTCCACGGGGCTCCAATTTTTCGCAAATGTGAGGCGAGAGACGCGCGCGAGGAGGCGACGATGCGCGAAGCGCCGTCCCTTCAAAATTATCTGCCCGCGGCGCGCGCAGATATTTATTAAGATTCTATATTTAAAATGTAATTCAGCGGCGACGAGGCTTGCGAGGCTTGATGATGAAAGTTACAAGAAAGTGACTATAAATAAGTGGAAGTTTAGTGTGTTACTTTATGCTTGTAAAATTATACGATGACTTTTCCAACAGAGAATAGAATTTTTGCTAATTGGACAGCGAAATTCTATAGATCTATAACTTTATAATCTTCCACAGTTTGTTGAAATATTCTACAAGATGTTTATACTACACTGAGAGAATTTTTCCTGAAAATTTACAATTAAATTTACAGGAAAAATTACCATTACGAATCGCAAACGTG
>JAWWEM010038116.1:0-14310 GCA_035582935.1 Ormyrus thymus
GTGCCTCATGAGGCCCTTTGCAGGTCATTATTTTAGGTTAGAATAAATTGAAACTTTTAAACATAATTAACAAATAGCAATTGAAATAACAATTGAACGACGACTATGGTAATTTTTCCATAAAATTTCTCTCCGTGTACCAACGAACCCCTCCATTATCGACGATCCCATCTTTCAAAAAACATCTTACCTACATAAAAGTCAACCCCGTAACGATAAGATCATGCACCTACTTTATCGGCGGTTGAAAGCCCTCTCGAAGGGTGAAGAGTGACAACAACCCCTCTGCCGTACCGGCGGAGAACCGCGCAAACTCCGGAGCCGGAGGGGTGGCAGGAAGCGCTTTTCCAGCGGGAAAAGCTCAGTCGAAGCTCTCACTCGAAGCGGTGCGCATTCGCCGGCAGTGTCGTGTTCGAGGAGCACGTGAAGTTCTTCGGGTCATTTATAAACACGTGTTGTCGGCATCGCGAAAAGGGACTGAAACAGTGCGCGCGGCTATTTATTGGTTGGTGTCTTTCGCTGGAAGGCTCTTTGGTGAAAGATTGCTCGACGGTACTCTGATCAGTTTGGTTAATAATCGAATCGAAAGGAAGCATTTCAGGAGGGGCAGGCGGGCAGGGGGGAGTGAATTGTGATTAAGTTCATTTAATCAATTATTTTTTTTTAAGTATAAAAGGTGAAAATTCATTTTTTTTTTTATAATGGTGTTGATGTAGTGAGGGCGAAAGAAGGCTAAATTATCTTAAAATTCGATTAAAATTAAAAAAAAATGAACATAATCAGCTATAATTGATATTTTCATTTATATACTGCTCGTTGAGATATACGCTGAGTTTATATCGCCCTTTACTTTTTACGTTCTTTTAGTAAACTACATAAAAGTTTTCGACGTATAGAACCCATAAACAGTCAATTCGATAAGAGAAGCAAACACCTACAGGTTTATGTTACAACTTTTCCATGACAGTGACAGTTATAACCAAGTCTGTTATCGATCCGCAAAAAGGGAAAGAACTCGGGTTTTCAATGTAAATAAGGCGCGAGAGACTATTGCGGATCATATGCTCTTTATGCAACGTCCAAGTTCGTTGACCCGTCAGAGCTCTCTAGTTCGTTTCTAAGGAAAAACATTTCTATTTCGTATGTCTGTAAGTGTACATTTTCCTTTACAGATCAATTCAATCTATTCAGTTTTACTTGAACAAAATAGTGTTTTCCATGACTTTCTTACTTCTTTTTATTATTCACTGGAATCTTGTTTTTATTTACGCTGGAATCTTATTTCGCGGTGCGATGAATCCGTCGTGTCTGGAGACTAAATGTCATCTGATTTTCTAAAAAAATGCATTGTAATAAAATAAAATATCTTCTTCTTTATATCCACATATTACGCACATTTATGAAATCTTATTATATCAGACATGTTTTCATCGACAAAATTAAAGGACAAATTACAAATTAGTTTTTATTCACAGCAGAAAATTCAAAAACTGTTATTTAAATGGCCTAGTAATATAGCAGTATAATTGTTTACGCTACACTAAAACGAAAAATGACACTTTTGAAATATATATTTTGATATCTATGAAATAGCCACTTTAAACTAGAACGAAGAAGAAAAGGTTCTCCTTTTTAATCTAAATTACATCGTACTTTACGTGAGACACGAGCGAAGTAGCTCCCATATATATAATAATCCGTCATAATCTAAAAGGCAATTTACTTTTTCAATTCTCAGCGGAGCGAGCTCACGCATTGTAGGTTAAGTTTCACGACGCAGGCGTGATAAACTAGTACAACTTTGGCTCTTAGGGGTAAAATTTAAAAGTACCGCCTCATCCCCCCTCCCCGTGATAAACAGCTCGAGAGCAGCCGTATACTGAAATGCAAGTTGATAATGTAAAAAAATCGGCGACTCCCCTGTCGGGGGGCTCCCCGAGCGTAGGAGGACGTTCCCCGAGGAAGCGGGCGTATATAAGCGGCGCGACGATGAGTTTCGCGCGCCCGATGAAAAAGCTCCTCGGCTCGGGGGGCTAATATCGATTCGCGCGCCTCTCGAGCGAGAGAACGCCGTAGGACGCGCGAGGGAACGGATTTTTCTCGCTTACACGCAATGTGGGTCGCGCGTTAGGAAAGGGGTAGTCGCGACGACGACCAATAACCAAAGATCGCGGACGTGTATAAAACACGTGCGAGAGTACCCCAGAGCGATGTCTGCACTTTTGTTGTCAGCGGCCGGCCAGCTGTTGCAGTCGGGACTGCTCGGCTTATCCGAGCTTCGAAGGAAAGCTCATTTCTGAGATTGGTTTATGTTTATCTTTTTATTTATTCCAAAGAAGTAGCCTCCTTCCGGTAAGAACTTCCCTAGGATCAATGGCACAAAAAAATTTTCGATCAAAATAAACGTATCCTTACTTTTTGCAATTTGTAAAGCTCGCTTGAAACAGATGATAAAAAAAACGCGAAATTAGTCACGAGTATTGTAGGTGCGCCCCGAAAAGCTAATCGGTCGAATACTATATTTGGAGGCAGGAAAAAATAGAAGTCGTGGGGCAGTATTACCGTCGTCTATTGACTTTCGAAGCGGCGAATGGACGAGTTAGGGCTTTCTGAACGATAGAAGGGGGATCGCTGATATCCACCCTAACACGCCTAAGAACCTCATCTAGATGCGATCGGACGAAAAGACCTTGCTTGTCACTTCCATGGTTTGTTAAAATTCCCCTCCTCGCTTGACAAGTGAGGAAAAAGGGGGGCAGCCCTCTTATCAAGGAGAATGGATTAGCGTCGGCGGCGGACAACCGTTTTTGCGACTTCTCGTCCCGGATCGATGACCAATTATTACTTTTATTTATAGATGTTTCGGAAGCAGGCTGTAGGTTAATGGTGTGCACGTGCCATAAATGATAGAAAAAAAATCATTTTTATTCAGGAATCGATTTCCCGTTAGAAAATTGATGATTAATTTTGGTAATTATTAAACCAACAATTAAAAATGAGTTTTTTGCATCCGAGGAGTATTCAGTTTCAATTTTTATTACAAGGCGTTTTGGTTCATTTTATAGTTTATTTTATTGAGATTATTTTGCTTCGTTACTTGGTACAAATGTAAATGACAATGTGAAACAATCTATTTCGACTCTTCTTCTTCGTAAATAGTTATTCTTGTGTAAATATGTAACGGTGATTTTGGTATATTCATTGTTTTACTAAAAATTTTATTCAATTTAATGCTTAGCCAAGTAGAAACAGGGTTTTTTATCTTGTACAAATTTGGACCTCCAAACTTCTAGAGTATTATGCAAATAACCTTCAAATTTTTAAAATATTGTATTTTAAATGGTTAAGAAATAGAATTAATAAGAGGCTATTTGTCAGGTTCTTCAGGAAACTTGTTATGAAGTATTTAATTTTCGATCGTATTTGCTGGATGTAGAAACGTAGAAAAGTTAAAAAGTTTTATAACAGAATGTGGAAATTTCTATCAAACAAGATTTTAACAAGCCGTTCTGTTGAGTACTGTTACCGTTAAAAATATATCATTTACTTCCAAGAAAGAAAAGTTTTAATAAAACTCTTCTTATCTTATCCTAAATAGCTATTTTCTCTTCAAATTTGCTCGTAAATCAGCAGCCACTAAAAAATTTTTCAGCCATTCGCCACTAATTCGTACTTTTAACAGTATCGTAAATTTTGACATTTTAAAATAAAAAACTTTTTATGAATTTGACAGGGAACGTTCGTAAAATCATTAACAGCCGAGTTCAGAATATTGCCTGTATTCTTGCAAGTTCTGCGAAATCCCTTGAGCGATTTTAAAAGTTGGTTATCGAACGCAAAGCAGACAGCGCTGAAACGCTGCGACGTACAAGTCCGCATTCACTAATCAGCGGCAAGTGGCGTGTGGCTCAATTAATCGATCGACTGCCATGCTTTTATCTTCGCCATTTAACGTGAAACTTAGCATGCCTAAGTGCGCAGCTCCGCTTTGTTAAGATCCCCTGCCGGGTTGCGATTTAAGCGAATGCACGTTCCTCATTGTGTATGCGGCAGTGGATGTGCTACGAAGGTCACAAGCTTCCTGAAACGAATCAATGAAAATTCGAGCTCAAAAGTTTTGCTGCTCGATGAGCCGCTACTTTGAATAAATAGATGAATTAAGTTGGCCTTCTGGAATTTGAATAGGAAAATTTGTGGGGATCTTGATAACTTTAAGAATTTTTAGAGAAGTTGATTAGCATTGTTGGGTATTTCGAATCAAAAATACATTCATTACGTTGAATAAGCTTCTTTGAACAAATTAATTTCAAATCTAAATATATAGGCAGATAAAATGATTGCGAATTAAAAATCCTTTTTTTAGTCTCGATATTTTGAAAATGTGTACTCCTTTTTGTTGTTACCATTTATGAATTTGCCCTTGAATTTATATTATTCAGTATTGATCAGAAGGGCAATGCTACATGTTGAAGTGTTTCGTAGCTTCCGCTCGTTATTAGCTACTGAAATATTTAGGTCTCGATCGGTATACGCAACGAATATCCCAGAATAGCTTAAACGTTTTTTCGCTAATTAACTCATTAAAGACAAAGCAATTCAAATGAATAAATTTTAATTTTCGAGATTAATAAACTCTTACGTCTACAATCAGAGTATCCTTCGAGCAATGCTTCACGTTCAAGCAACAAATAAATACTCATCGACTTAAAAAATATTCCTGCAGAAGTCCCAGCTTGTCGGTCGTTTCTTTCTCTAAAAAGTCGTCTGACAAAGCGGGCACAATTCAGAGCAACAAAACAACGGGGGAAGCCGTGGAGAGCGATTTTGCGCACGAAGTCCTGACGATGGGCGAGAAGAGCAATGCGTCGAGTACCAGCAGTCTGGCGTTGCCGATACCCGGGGCCAGTCCCGATGGCGGGGCCAGTCCTCGCAGGGCCGTCAGCCCCCTGCTGGAGGTCCGCAGGCCCCACTGCACCCTCAACTGCGACCACTGCAGCGGCTACCTTGAGGATCTCTACAAGCACAGTACGTTTACGGAACGGTCTTTGCGTAAAGTCTTATTGAGTTTTCGATATTTGAGGCTTCGCAGCCTTGCGGAATGGAAACTCTTTTCTTAGAGTGACGAGTTTTTTCTTTTTTTTTCCTGTGGTTTCTTTAGTGTGCTTTATGAAAAGTATATCAAAGACGTAGTCTGCGGCTTTTTTTATCGAATAAAAATTGAGTTTAGACGAATTCATCATTGAAAAATTTCTTTAAAAAATTGAGAATTAATAATATGCTGTGTATATTATTAATTAAGAATAAAAATTTAAGTTAGTTAAACGGAACAAGTGCAACTTCTTGCTTTTCTTTTTTAGTCATTTTCTAGTTAATGAAAAAAAAGTTTTCAAAAGACTCTTCCATTAAAAGTTCTTTGTAGCTTTTACATTATTTGGAAAAACCATTATTAAATACTTATATTTTACGAACATTATTCTGAGAATATCAGTGTAATATTTTATTCTGAATACTTTAATTGTTACACAAACTTTAATATACTTTAATAACTGATAGTTTCCTTGGTTATGTAGGGCTTATTTTGCAATAAAAAACTTTTTCTTCCAAAGATCTGATTTTAAATTAATTAAACTTTTGACAAGTAGTGTATTTTAAAAAATCGTCAAAAAACTAATACTGTTCATACAAGTTCATAAAAAATTTCTTAAAAATAGAATTTACTTGATTAAAAATAAAATAGGATGCAGGATAAAGCAGTTTTTTCGAATATTCCTCACTAACTTTGACGAAGTTGATAATAAATTTTTTTATGGTGCAAGAGTTACCTTTTACGATCGTAAAGAAACATTCGAACAGTTAAAAAGTATAGTCAACCTAATAAAAAAGAACGCTATGCACAATAAAAGTTTTTATCAATTTTGGCTAGTTCTAAAGAAATCAAACGCCCAGACTTAAATAATACTCTTGCATGCTTCCTAATAGAATAATGTAGCATAATTAAATATTTAATAACTATACGAAAACATTATTCGGTTGCTGTGTTAACTATTTATAAGGTAGTCCATCCAGGAAATATTTCGTGAAAGGTTAAGATTCAGAGTGGGGGATCGTATGGGAGATGAATATTTCAGTAGTACTATCGACGAGTGGTCAGCCATCTGGCTGGAATGAACTCGATTTTGTTCACTGGCCGCCTAATGCGATTTTTATCACTTATTTCCGGAAGCTATTCTACTAATCGATAAGTGAATCATTTACGAAGTAAATTATTTTTAGTAAAATAATTTTAAAAAAACATGGTAAATGTTTTAAGAAAGCTAATTCGAGGAAATTTTACAAGCGGTAAATGCCGCAGGAAAATAATTAATAATAATCAACTTGGAATTTGGCTTTTTGCTGTTTTCATAATTTCGTAAAAAGCTACATTTCACTTAAAAGCTTTAATTAGCTGTATTAAATTAATTTTTTTTGCTCGGCCAGCTTAAAATATCATTTCTCATGAAATTTTTAAAACTCAGAGGAACAACGGAAATTTCGTGCAATCAACGTTAATTTCTCATCGAAAATTGCAATATCGAAGGCGAGCAAAGGCGCACGTTACGATCAGCATCGCTCGGCGCGTGGAAAACTTTTCACCTTGAAATGCTCTCCCAAGTGTGTATGCAGAGCGCGAGTGACAAAGTGACCGCGGCAGCTCGCTCGCGGTTTTCGCGCGGGAAATCAAAACGTCAGGAAGTTTAACGACGTCGCTGTCGATGCCACTGGCACGCCAGTCGGTCTATATAAACGGCCGCGGAGGATGAACAATGCGCGACGGAGAAACGCAATCGCGCGCGCGAGCGAACGTCCGCGTCGCTGGGAAGTTAATGAAGTGGATGGACTAACCGGTGGACTGCGCTTGAAATGCATTGAAATTTTATTTATCAAGACTTTTAGTGGGCGAGCCTGGTATTTGTCAGGGGCTTGGACATTCATTTATTTATTTAGTCGAGTAAGTCAGTCGTTTCGATGGAGTAGAGTTCGTCGATAGTCCCGTTTTTATTATATATTGGATTTTCTAATATTTTTGCCTTTCGAAACATTGCGAAACACCGAGCAGCTTGGTAAAGTCATCAATTTTTAGAGGCTTCTTTCGCATTTATCAGACGATTTGGCGCATAAAGGGGTAAATGCGGCTTGTTGCTAAGCGGACTAATGGGGCTTTGATCGCCAGTTATCGCCTGTACGCGTGTGGGACTGTCCTCCCTTAAGTAGCCATCGGAGCGATGGAGATAGGAGGTCTTGAAAAAAATTATTCGACGGTGAAATCTCTCAAGTAGAAGATGGGAGGGATTTTCTCGTACGTAAAGTGATTGCAACGAATTACTTTATAAAATATGAATACATTAGCGTGATAAGTGTATATAATTAAAATAAAAACGAGAGAAAATAATTAAAAGTAAAGATCGACACATCCTTTTTTGTATACGCCGTTGTTCGAAATGGAATTTTTAACAAACTGCGTTGAGCGTGCATGCAAAGCTAAAAAATGTGTTTACCCTGATAAAGCAGAATTTACGAGGTGCATAAAAATGTATCTGACGAAACATTTTTCTTCTCCTACGCAGATAAACGAAAATTTATATTTACAAACCTTCTTGCAAGCTCGCGCAGAAAACTTTCGATGTATTAATTCAGATGTCGATATGTTTGGAGCAAATCGAGCCTGGAACTGAAAAGTAGTAGTGGTATTGCGATGATTGACATCAATGCGTAAAAGCACTCCACATTGCTAGAAAGTAAAAATTGCAACGAGGAGAGAAACACATACTGATTTATAAAATTATTTTATTCAAGTACGAATCAATCGAGTTTGGTCTACGCACATCAAGCAAAATATTTATTTTCGTATTATGTTATATAACATTAATTCGATCGTAGACATATATATCTTTATAAATTACTTTTTAAATATTAATTTTTAAATAAATATGATAAATAATTTAAAAAATGAATAAAATTATTAGTTGATAATCATTTTATTTTTCGGATATAATTATTATTGTTGTGTATTTAAACTCTTGAAAATTCATTATTCACAAAGCCTTTTTCGTAATCTCTCCTTTGTCAACTTCTTACGCTTTGCTATAGCAATAAGCAACTTTTTATTCAACAAAGAAGTTTAATTTATATCTAACTAATGTTAAGTCCTGGTTGTGTTAGGACTTTATAATTAATTTACTTATTTGAATGATTGGATCATAGGATTTTATTTAAGGAAATAAAAGTAATTATAGAATTTACTGATGGAATTTTAATTGATTTGAATTCCTCGATTATAATTTCCTAAAAGAGTATGTGTCTAGTAAGGAGACTCCACCAAAAATGCTGTTGACTTTTTAAAGTATTTAATGTGGCGATTTATAACTTACTGTCTCCTTATGAGGTGCACGCGCTACTCTCGCTAGCGCAAATGGAGGATGTAAAAGAGGTTTCCTTCCTTTGATGAGGTAGACGGGAAATTAATTGAACTTTAAACAATTCACGATGATTTATAAAATAGGCTTTATTATTATCGCCTTTCACAACCGATCGCGTTAACAAATTATACTTCTCGCAAATACAAAAGACGGAATTCTTCAAGAATAATTTCGATAAATAATTAAGTCGGTAATTAGGATTTTACGTACTAACAAGTGACACGGAGCCCGAACTTTAATGCAAAGATTTTTAAGTTACAGAGCATAGATTGCGCGTGCAGAATTCTTTCGTGGAGTTTTACGAACTGGCGCGTTTGCTGTGCAGCCCGTATTTATAATAAAAAAATCTCCTAATTAAATGAGGCAATTTCTTATTTTGTGCGTCTGCAAGTTAGCAGAATTTATATTGGAGTCTGCATTTTAATTGGGAAACTTGCTCTAGATTTCGAATTTCAAACTTGTGATTTTGCGTTTCGCACGGGTAGATTGGCCTGGTAATTTCTTAACGTACATAATTTGTGTATTTTTTTTTGATAATTTGTGTATTTACCATTGATGAAATGTTTCACATTTAGTTTATTAAATATTTAAAAATAAAAAGATACGTTTTAGGACGTAACACTAATTAAACTCAGTTTCGTAACAGTTAGTTTGAGTTTGCTTATAATTGTCATGAAATAGTCTACAACGTCGAAAAACTCAATGACAAAGTGCTGTTTCCCGCTTAGCAAAATCGGTGCTTAATTTCAATTTTCCGTTCCGTACATTTACATAAATTCATGAGCCCATAATTTAAATGCACTTGTTCTATGTACTTTCATCTGGTTCATTTTTTTCAGTAAGATAAAACCTTTTACATTTGCCGGGTAAAAAGTAGAATCAGATTTTATTACACATTGCAAAAGTTAGCTTAACAAGTTAAAATGAAATTTATTTTCATTGCAGAAATCATAGAAGGTGTTCGAAGAGGCGGCGGATCTCCTTTGAGGCCTTTCGTAGATGAAACTACTGTTGATGAGGAAGTAAGTTCTTTGATTAAGCTTATAATTAATGCCATCTCGAACTTAAGCTTATTATTTTATGCAGTAATTAGTGAGTTTTACCTCACAAGGAGAGTGCCCAGCATGTGGTCGTGTGTATATTGGTATAATTGCAGGAGGTCATTCCTTGGCCAAAAATAGAAGACACTTAGCATTTGTCGTACTAGTATGCATTAACTGTGTGCTGTTTTCGAATAATCTAGGAGAAACTTCTGCTTATAAAAGTTCGAATACCTCCATAATTACAAATGGTAGCGTATTGAATAAAACATGTAATTAAAGCAGTAAGAACTTTGATTTGGTACTGATTGCATTAAAAATATTTGCTTCAAAGCTGTAAAGGTGAAAAATAATGCTAAAAAATGACGACTACTTTTGATACAGTAGTTTTAGTTGATGTCTATGAAGATTTTATAATTAAGAGCGATTATTTATTTTTTAATGCGACTAATTTAAAACTAAAACTTTTACTACGTACATTAATTTATTTTCTATTCAATACGCAAAGTTATGAAGATATTTTTTACAAGTAAAAATTTCCTGTAGATTGTTCGAAAAAAGTTTTTAACTTTGTTGACAGGTTCCAATGAGCAAAACGGTTAGACACTTTCGATCTTCTTTTTTGGCCAAGGAACGGTAGTTCTCCTTGTCAGGCAAACAGCAGTTTATAAATCAAATCTTTTATTAACAGTCATTTAATCCTAAAATATTGGTAGCGAGTGCAATAAAATATTAACAAATTTTTTTTGTTTAATCCAGATGGCATCTTTAATGGACCGTTGTTGGGGTGAAGATCCTGCCGGTCGTCCTGATTTTGCTGGCCTGAAAGAAATTGTTCGCAAGATTAACAAGTAAGTCAGTTTTTTCATATTGTCCAAAATTTGTGTGTATCATCTGAAAACCCGAAACAAATCCATGAGAATAGAGTGGAAAGTATCGAGAAAAAGGTTTACAATTTCAAATATAACATTGAAAAGAGAAGTATTGAAAGTTTTATTTTTAAAGTCAGTTTTTTACTTGCATTGATCGATGGTCTACAAACCTGTAAGTTTGAAAGATACAATTTTAGAATGGTCATACTTAATTTTCACTTCCTTTTTAGTTATATTTTTATTTATAAACAATTTCAACTTCTTCGAAAGTGGATTAAAAAAAATAAAATATATCCCATCTTCGTAGCGTATTTGGTTTATTAAAAGAATATGTTTGCAACGATTTGTGATCTGAAACAAAACCCAATAAAATTATTCGACTTTTACGAGGGATTTTCTTTTCGTTCTTGGCACGTCGGACTAAAGCTTGAACTGGACTTGTTATTAAATATGTATGAACACCTAAGCTGATTCTAAATTATTTCATTATTACGTGTACTGCCTATCAAAAGAGGGAGAATTTCAAATTTCCTTGCTAAGACCCTCACAAACAACGCTCAAAATCAACTCCCGAAAAACACACAAAAAGACTGTTGAAAGCTGTTGAAAGAAAACATGGAATTTCTGCGACAAAAGAAAATGCCTCCGGGCACGTCGATTCCGTGGTTGAGTGCTTTTGCGTGACTCCTTGTGGCAGCGGTAAGAGAAAGAGAGTCTTGAGGAGGTCAGCCACCTCTGATATTGGCATACTTCCCGACTTTTCCATCGATCCGCCTCGGTTAGCTGCCGCTGTGCTTTCTGCTCCGTTCCTTTGGCGCAGCGTCCGTGCCGACATTAAGCCTCAAAGAAGGGGAAAATTGTGCCTCTACGCAGCCTATTCGTGGCGGGGGGAGTTTTCAGATCAACATGTATAAAATTTATGGTTATAGTCTGATAGGAATGAAATCGCTGTCGTAGAAATTCAATTAATTTTAATGAATAATTAATAATTAATTATATAATATTAACTACAATTAATGGTTTAGAAAACTAGTCAAAAAATGTAAAAAGTGTTCAATATTATTAATTCATTATTAGAACCTAATAATCAATGAAAAATATTTATTGTCCAGCCATAAGTATTTTGTTTCATTTTATTAAAGCCAGTAGTGACAAATTTAGAGAATTTTTACAATAAACCAATTATAAATATTGTAAAGGTAGGTAAAAATATAATTAACTGAACTAAAATGATAAGTGCTAAAAGAGTTGAAACACAATCAAGATAATGCATATTTAAATTTGACAATTCAAGTTAAAAAGAAGTGCAGTTACAATTTTAAAAGCTTTTTAAAAGCGTTAAATCCTGCAAATGAGCATATTATGAGATTGAAGTATTCGAATTATTTAAAATTAGTTATATTAGTTACTTGTGTTTCTTCAGTAAATATAAATAAAAAAGAATATGAATGAAATTCCAATCGTTCCAGTTGTAGGAGAGTAGTGAGATCCGCTGTTTTGAAGCGTAATACTCGCGGGACGCGACTGAAAATTTCGAGCTAAAACCCGCTCTGCGGATTCGTGAAATATACGAGCGGCGCTGCAAGCACAAAATGAATTTTTCATCTCTGGCACTCGGCTCTCCTGGCTCGACCGAACTCTAATATATTTTACGACTGTTGCAGCTTTAATGAACCCTTATTATGACTCCTCGAGTGATTCTTTTTCAGTTCTTGTTTGTACGAATTGGGGCTGATTTTTACTCATGAAATATAAGGGATAAATGTTTTAGAAAGGAGAAAAATTGTATCTAGAATCGAATTATTTTATGTCTTTTATGTTTCTGATAAATTATTCATTAACCATATAATATATTTCTGCACGATTCTGTCAGAATTTTATTGAAAATATGTGAAAAATTCTTTAGAAAGCTAAATTGGAATGCTGAAAATTCAGTGTAAAAGTCATTTATTGCTCGTCATTCAGTCCGTTTATTAAAAAAGTACACGGTATATTTAAAAGGAAGGTGTTCTTTTAAATACGCTTGACGTCATGAGCAAACAATAAAACGTATAAATGAAAAAATCTCTCCTTGCAGGGCTCGAACTTTTCTCTTTATAATATAGTTTTTACTTCTTCAACTTCTGCAAGATTATCTACCTTCGATATCGCATTTTCCGACTTGCTGTATATCAAAACTTTTCTTGACACCGGCATATTACAGTAAATGGAGAAAAAGTAAATATTATAATGTTAACCTATTTATAAATTAAAAAAAAATACTACAAGAATATTTTTAAAGGAAAATACCGAATGTTCAGTGTAAAACTATAAGATAATTTGAGAGATTTTCACCGCCTGCAAATTTTAATAATATATAATTGTTATAATAGCTTAAATTAAGCACTTGAAAGGAAAAAAGTTTCTTATATTTCTGTTTAAATCATTAAAATGGAATTATTAATGTGAATTCTTGGCGAAAAAAATAATATTAATGACAACGAAATCTGCACATGCAAAGTTTGTAGGGCGTAAGATTTAAAGTCAATATTTATGCAAAATTTCACGTACAGGGCTTTGAAATGCAAAGATTTCGTGACTTAATAAAGAAAAACGATATTTTTCTTATCGCGATTAGCATTTTAACTTGTGGGAAAACTCCACAAGCAAAACTCCTGAACATTAAAATTGAATCACGATTTACTCCTGTTAGAAAAAGATTTCGAAGATCTTGCAGATCAACCTCCTTTTTTGTTGAAAACAAATTTTCCGAGCGATTCGAATATTCATTGGCCTAATAAGATGTGACGTGCAGTTATTAAGTAGAGCATGTTAATTGCTCCATCACTACATAGAAATCTCGGTTACTTTTTTACATTTTTTTTTTCTTTAAAAGTACAATTTTTTTCAGTACGCATTCATAATAGAATTTACTATTAGCATTATTATGTTGCATATCCATCTTTGTATGCAATATAAAATGCAATATAAAATCCTTAACGATTTATGAACTATATAGTATCATTACAGATGTTTTAGATAACAGTATTTTGAAAGTGCATGACAGTTATCTCAATTGACCAATTTCCTCCTACATCCAAAGAAAGAAATTAAAATGAAACGTATCAGAATTATCTTCAATCGGTGTCTGCCTCCTCTCTAGAAATCATAAAAATTGTACAAATTCAAACTACACACCTTGCAGTCGCGTCGTAAGACCCAAGCAAGTCTAATACACATCGGATTGAACTTAAACGTATAAAAATGCGTCGCGTAATACGGCACTGATTGCCCTTTGCCCACCCAGGACTCTGTTGTTACCGCTTGTGCGTGCGCACAGATTTTTTCGCCCCCCGTGGCGCCGCTTTCCTCTGATGTTGGCGCAGCAGCAGCGACTCCGCCATCATTACCGTCCTCCGCGATTTCAGCCAGAGGGCTCGTGCAAGTGACTGCCTACCTTTGCTCCACTTACGTTAACCCCATTTCTCTCTCCCTCTCTCTCTCTTTCTCTCTTGCAGTCTCTTAGTCCTCGACGACAACGACGACATCCGCGGCGCGGCATATATATATATATACGTTGGCTCCCGTATCAGCTTTATTTTCCGCGATTGTTATCGGGGCGCGTCGCGTGCAATTCCCATCCAAGATCCAGGCACTTGCTTTAATAGCCGCGACACTGTTGTTGCTTTAGTTGGAACGCGTCATGCGTTTGCCTTTTCCAAAGGAGAACGGGAGTAAACAAGTTTTCGAATTCCGCGCAATCACCGGGCAATAAAATTCTTAGCTGCCTTGTAAAGGAATTGCTGGACAAACTATGTGGATTAAAGGGGACAGGAGGTTCTCTTGCGTTTTCGACGATTTGTTTGTTTTTCTTGCTACCCGCTTACCCTGGTAGAAATCTTACGTAGTTTTTAACTAATGAATAGCCAGAAATGCGATTTCTGGTTTAGTTTTGGCTAGTCG
>JAWWEM010038127.1:0-14309 GCA_035582935.1 Ormyrus thymus
CCCTTGCGATTTATAGAGCTGCAAGATGTAATTGAAATTTTTTAATTATCCGAAGAAACCTTGACTCGAAAAAAAAAGCGAAACCCAAGGGGGATCGAGTTTTCATGAAAAAATTAGAGGATGCGGGCACGAACATCCGCCCACGCGGTCGGCTGCATACTTTATGGGGAGCGGCGCGAGGCCGCTCTCCGGCGTTGTTTATTTTTGCGGGAAAAGAGCCTCCTCTCCAAAGCCACTTAATTTCGCGCAGCAGCCGCCCGTGGGAGGATGCGCGAGTACAATTTTGCGTCTTCAAAATTTCAGGGATCTGACGAAATCTCCTTTAGAAAGTTTTGAAATTGTCGTTTTAGCTAGCTGTAGGTGTTGTCGTATTTATGAAATTGCGTTTCCGAAAGTAAACCTGAATACCTTATTTAGACGCTACTGTGTACTTTCAATCTGTTTATAATCTGCCACATATTCAACAATTGCAGGAAAGAAAAATCTTAATTTTCTCGTTAAAAGTTATGCAGATAGAAGAAGAACTTTTCTAAAGTGGTTTAACACTTCCCTGAAGGTGCTTTTTCCTATACTTTAGGAAACTTTACGACAACTAGTTCCCCATAAAATTTCCTAAAAGTGGGCAAAGACATCTTTAGGCGAGTGTACGTTGTCTTTTCCAGGGTAAGGTGCGTTTTATACACATAAGAATCGTACACGTAAACATTGTACACAATTTAGCATGGCCCAATATATCTATATACAAATTTCACCAACGTTAAATTGTGTACAATGTTTACGTGTACGATTCTTATGTGTATAAAACGCACCTTGCCTTTTCCAGACGGCAAAACTATTCCAAATAAATTTCTTTTAAACAGAATTGACTTAAAAAGAGTTCATTTGGGATAGTTTTGCCGTCTGGGTTTAACACTCCTTTATTACTTCTATAACACACAGACTACGCAAATTACTTAAGGAGGTTCAACACTTTCGTGAAAATGCAGAAATTAACGTAGAATCGATAAACATAACTTCAAAATATCATAAATAAGACGTATGATTTTTTATAATATTTTTCACCGGGGTTCCCATTCAGAAAAATAGCAATAAACTTTACGTGAAATACACACGTTCTTATGGGCTGCGAAATATTTTAACCAAGGAGGTTAAGAATTCGCGATAAAAAAAGTAGAGATTAAAGAGCTAAGGGACAACGTAAAGAAAATGTCGAGTTCGTTGGCTGCGGAGGGGGCGCGCGGTGAACGGGGTACCACTTACGGGGATAGAGGGACCCCGCATTCCTCGCTTCCCGCATGGAAGTCTTGAACCTCCTTAAAGTTTAAAATGAAATTTTCTAAAAAACTTCAAAAATTTCAATAGGTTAAACGAATAAGATGTAGAATACAGGTCTATCTGATAAATTGAAGTGAATTGCATTCGAATGAAAAATAAATTGCTCACAATAATTATATTAATTTCCCGTGAACTTTCCTTAGAATTTCAAGAAAATGTCTCTTTTATTTTATTTATTCTTAAAATTCATCAATTTTTCCAGCGTTCTAACGTTATTTTCCAATATTCCGCTATATACGCAAATCCCTGCCAACTTCCGCAGAATTTTCACCAAAGCATTTGACAATGCAATTCGCTGCCATCCCTTGATCCAACTAAATTCAATTCTTGATTCGAGCGTTCGCGGACTATAACTTTACCGCATAATCAGGCGTTCCGTGATTACTGCACCTATCTCTCTCTCCCTCTCTCTCTCTCTCTCTCTTTCTCTGTTGTCTAATGAGATTTACGATGCGCACCGAGGCTTTTGGTAATTCTATTAAAGTCGTCGAGAGCCTTTTCATTCATTTGCGGGGATTATCGGAGCCGCGTTTAAACGCATGCCGCCACAGGTGATTCACGTACCAGGCTTTTGTCTGAGCGGGAGGCGGAAGTTTTACGAGAGGTCCGCATTCATTAAGCAAGATTGAGATCGCCTTATTAATTATGAACTAAGCACTTGCTTTTGGGACTGGATATTATAAATTCTCGCTTTCGAATTTGAAAAGTGAAAAATTACTTGCTTTTGTGCTTTAAACGCGGGTATGCCGCATGAAACTTCTGCAAACTATCTTTAATAGCAATGAGTACAAAAATTGTTGAAATTATAAACTTTACCTTTATGTAAATTATGCATTGTACAATGCAACTATAATCAATTTATTTTCATTTTAAAGAAAATTGCTTAAGCAATGAATTTTTTTAAATAATAATGCGGTGTTTTTATAATCTTATTGAAAAAACAAAGTTGCGCATAAAAAATAGTCGTTTCAATGATTGTTAAAATTACGCGTTTAAATTTCAAAATCTATGAATGCATTGATTATAATAACAATTTCATGATAATCAGGCAAAAATTGACTTTCAATTATAGTTAAATGTACCCATTTAATGACTGAAGTGGAACTTTTGTCCCTTGACCTAATAAGTTTGCAGAATCCATATAAATTAACATTTTATTTCTAAAATAATTACTCCTTTAATTAATCCACGCACGAAAAAAATCAACTAATCTATAAGTAGCACTTTATATTTAATATATATGATGAATTTAATTTTATGTGTAACTGTTAAACGACCTCTTATTTAAGTTTTGATAAAAAAACAAATACTACCCAAACACCGGCAGTAATTTAGTAAAAAAAAAATCAACTGCAATCAATATACAGCTCGAAAGTCGAGGTGTAAAAGAAAAGCAGCGATAAATCCCTCATTCGCGACAAAATAGTCCGCACTCATGAGGGCGACAGCGAGCCTCGCGCCGCGGACTAAATCGCGCATAATTTCCCAGTAAATCATCGGAGAGCTACTCAACGTGTAATCTGGCGCGAAGTCGAGTCGCGAGGTCTCTCCTTCATCTAGCGGCGTCGTCTATAACGGACAACTGGGTCAAGATCCCCGAGCCTCGCTTTCCTCAAAGCAGAGAGGACATTCCCCAGTTCGACACTCGCGCGCCTCCTTAAGCGCGGAGTTTGCTTACGGGGCCGAATCCTTCGCGGGCGCGGAGGTAACGAGCCAACCGATCTCGGAGTGGCGCGCTGCGTCTGTCTCCTGCTTTGGGAGCGCTCGGGAGACGCGGGAGGGCTTTGAGCGCGTTGCGCTTCGACGCGCTTATTCCGCCAAGATTTATCGAGCAGAGAGGTGTTGCTGATCGGATTTGAAGTAATCGCTGCGTAAGTCGGGATGAAACGGGAAGTAAAAAAGAGGCAAATTTAAGGATGATGGTAAGTAATGAACGCTATGTATATTTGTTTGCAATTTTTTTATCGGCAGTTTGAATTTTTAATGATAATTAGATTTCTCATGAAGTACTTTTCATACGAGAAATGGAAACCTGTCTTTTTAAGAGAAGAGTGCACTCATTGGTACAAGCAGCTTTTAATAAAAGGAAATATTTTATGCTCGACGAAAAGCATGTATTTTATATTAAACTAGTTATACGTCATCAGTCGAACAAAGTAATATTACACTGGGATATGGGACCTAAATTATTAACAATATTCGAGGATAGATAATATTATCATCAATGTTAATATAATCATGAATATGATTTTAATATTATTATAACGTGAACAATTAAGTTTTTAATCGATGCATTTATAACAGACGAATCTCCCTCTTAATTTATACATGGAAATTAGTGTTCTTTGCCATTAGCCCAATGCAGAACACCTAAATACTAGCTTAATTAACGATTGAATCGCAGAAACAGTAACTACCAGCTTTCCACTGGACAAAGGCACTAATTCTGCCTAACAATTTCCATATTAATTAGCTGCTCCTGACGTTACAGCTCCATTAATATCTAAATTCTCAAGAGTAAACGCGCGAGCCACGTAAACCCGACACCACTCAGGCGCATAATGCATTAATTGCTCGCGTTTCATGAATCGCGCCATGCATAACCAATGGCGAAACGTACGCAGAACGGGATTGCCTCCGAATCACGAGCAGCGAAGATCTCGGCCCGTTTTCATCTCAAATTACAGAAGACAAGCGGCGTTAAATTACAGCGCGGCGCTCCGGGCGCGACACAATAATGCATTCTTTTTCCAGGCCGCGCGGGCAAATATTCCCACAGAGCTTTCAGATCCCAGATGCGTAAACAGTTCAGCGGTTTCCCGGGCTCTCGAGTATCAGTCACGCTTCGGTCGACTCCTCTCTGTTTTCGTGCGCGCCGCTCGATGCAAAGCAAGTTTCTAAAATTCATGTTTTATGCAATATATTTGAATTGCGCCGGCGCGGCCAAGCCGAATTATTGAATCTCCCTGAGATAAGGGAAAGAGGCGGACGAGACGTTTATCTTGGGAAAAGTATTTTGCAGTCGCGTTATTGTTGTTAAACGTGTATTTAACATGTTTCTGAGATTTTTATTAGATTTTATCAACAAAAAATGAATTTACAAAAAATTCTTTCCACAGTTTTTTTACTTTTTTCTGTATAAATTAAACGCAAAGTTAAAAAGTGTTTAATCTTGATTCATTTTTAAAAAAATAACTGTAAAATTTATTTTCAGTAACTTGTAAAATAAAACTGCAGTTATTATCTAACGTTTCTAGGTCAAAATTAAGTACTTATTAATTAATACTCGCTATTTCTTTAAAAACCATTAACAAGAAACACGTTACTGTAGTAAAAAAAAAATATATTAACGAAAAATGAAAAATAATCCTTCTAAACAAAAAGAACCTGCGGAAGCTCATTAAAACTTAGCTGAAAACGGAGACAAACTGGGAAAAGCTGAATGAAAACGGCAGTTAAATTATTTAATTACGCGGACCCGAGCTCGCGCAGTGAATGGAAGCTCTCGAAATAACAAGCGGACTGCCGCGCGGCGAATCGGCACGCGAAATAAAGCCATTTATCGTGGGCGAGAAAAAGAAAGCGCGGCTTTAATTGCGCCGCTCTCGTCCCGAATGCAAAATTGTAGGCGTTGCTCGGGTTCGCGCGCGCATAATTACCATCATCATCTTCATCATCGCCTCGGCGGACGAGCTCGCCGCTCTTTACTGTTCCAGTGCCGAGGCGAATTATTAAAGGCGGAAGAGAATTCCACGGTGCGTATATAGAGAACAGTACACCCGAGCCGCGCCGGGAGAAGGACAAAAAAGAGGAAGAGGACTCGTATTTACGCAGCACTCAGGGAGCTCTGCTCTCTCGACGTCTGACGGTCTTTGTTGGGTAGGTGAGTAAGGTGGAGTACCGTTACCGCTCAGAGTCAGCGTGAGTAAATTTTGACATTGAATTTTTCGACTCTAGGTCAGTCAAGGCTGATGCTTCTGTTTTCTAGGCGCACTTCGATCCACTTGCAGGAGTTGTGATGTGGAATTTGAAAATAAGATTTTGAGCGAATTTTACTGCGGCAATAAACCCTATTTAAAATAAATCTATATGTAAATTTAGACTTAATTTTCTCGCGAGAATATAATAAATGTAAAATTTAAAGTGATTTATAAGAGACATCAGTTATGACTTTAGAAATCGTATAAAGTATTTGCCAGTTTTATGATGAATAGCAAATTCAAACGTTTCTACGCTCTCTAGTTTTTCATCTGCATACTACTTAACGGTACTGTATTTTTAGAAGCTACATTAAAACGAGAGCAATTGACTTCCAAATATTCAACTAGACACTCCTAATTTGATAATGAGAATAATTTCTACTTACTCTACAGATAAATGCTTTTAAGAAAGAACATTGCTCAAAACTCACCTAAAACACAAAAACAGTTTACAATTAACATACATTTACTTCGATAAAAACTAATCGAATAAAAAACTATATTTTTGTTTATAAATTGTGATTTTTGTGACAATATAAAAAGATTTTCTATGGAAAAAAGGCAACAAAGTCTCGTTGCACACTGTTATTAAACTATTTATACGCAAATTTCATGAGTCCTTCTTTACAAAAGAATTTCATTATGCGCACCGTAAGTCTTATAATGCATTCTCGGATTTTTCAGCGGAATACACGAGTTTCAAAACATATTTTCGAGCGCTTCAGTTTCTACGCTTCCAAAGCAAAACGAGCCGTTACTTGACTGGTTAGATTGCATCTCTTTATTGTCATGCAAAAGATCTCAATGCTTCGGTGGACAGCACACAATAATTCGCGCTTCGTGAATATAACGAAAAGAATGTTTCACCGTTACGACACTTTCTTGCACGAAGTAAAAATAGCAGAGCGAAAGGAAATAGAAAAATGTAATTAGAATTAAAGCCAACATTTCATTATATGTTTAGCCTTTAAATATACAGTGAGAATAAAATCCGTTAAGAAAAATTACGTGTGTCATTGCGGTAAAATCAGTGCGTCATCGAGTGGCAATTATAGAAAAAATCTGTCTACATTTTTGACATTGAATTGAAGGATTCAGTAGTATCATGTTATTTAAGTAATTTCATTCAAAGCAATTCATCAATGTACTGTCTGGTGCTACATATCCTTAATGAAATATCGAGAAACTTAAGAAAATTGTAATTTAAAATTAATGAAGGTTTACATATAGTATATTACGGTATATGGGACTTCAGTGGCTCATTATTGCAGGGCGTGAAGTTAGAGAGAAAGAGAGAGTAGATAAGGAAATAAAATTACATTGTTTTGTATGTTGTATTTTAATAAATGTATGTATTACCTTTAATATTCTATGTGTTTTTATTTTTATTTTTATTTTTATTTTTGCTTTCGAAAGAAAAAGAGAAAGGAAGAGTTTTTGAATTCTGCTTTCAAATTCAAAGTTCGAAATGTACCCACGGCACGCATACCTGCCACCTTCAGAAATTTAAAATTAACCTACGCATGCCAAAATATGTAAAGTTTTCTTATTTACTGCTGTAATTTGGAGATATTCGTGAGATTCATTACTTTTTTTTTATTCTCGTGAATGAACACATATTTTGAGTTGTTTAGAGCTTTATTGTAGCTTATTATGAATCTGTACCTTAAGTGAATTCATTATTAGACAATGTAATAATGAGTTACTTAGGTCACAGACGAGCGTGACTTATGTGCGGGTTTAGGTCATACAGTGCTATTAGTACTTTTCGACACTGGTGTCGAAGTTGATTATTTACCTCGTGAGACATTTTTTAATCAACTTAAACACCAGTATCGAGCATTATTTTATACCACGAGCGCCGAAAAATCATGTCAAAGTCGTGATTTTGAGGTTAGAGTGACATAAAAAATGTTAATAAAGCACAACATTTTTTTCTTAGAACTTTCTTTGCGGCAAACTTTGTTTTCATAACATAAATCAATAAATTATTTTAACCATTGACTTTTATACCTCGTTGATAAGTATTTTTCTTCGAAAAACTAATTATCTTGTGAATTGAAAGGGTTTAAACCCATTTTTATGCGCTTCGCACAAAGAATACGGGCATAATAATCCTCTTAACAATCACGCGGAAATACATTTTTCTTTACGACGCGATATTTACCATAAAGAAGGTCAGGAATTGAAAAATTTACTGCCCAAACGATCTGATCGATTTCCCCGGGCGCGCAAGTCTTTCCCGTAAAAGCGAAGCTCTCAGCGCGCGTAAAAAGCAGACCTTCTTGCGCTCGCGGATGAATCACGCATTGTGCCGGCCCGGTTGCGTGCGCAAGCACCCGAGGGCGTTCCGCGCTCGCGCAGGTATGAAAAAAGGAACGCGGCAGCGCGCGCGCCGTGTGGCGCAACGGAGAGCCCTGGCTGCGTTGACGCACGCGAGAGATGCTTTCCCGGCGGGCCGAGGGGGTTGAGGCGCAACCGATGCGGACGTCGATAGCGAGCGTATGACTTGTCATAAACGTGCCTCTAATTGCGACTGCGGCTCGCCGGCTGCATTGTTCGGCCTGTCTGCCGGTGGAAACTCACGGTCTGGCGATAATTTACTGCTCTAAACACCGAGCTTTTACGCTTTTCTTTGGAAATACAGTTTTCTTTCTATTTTTCAAATATTTATAAATGTTATTGTAATATACAGCTCTTTTATAATTAGAGAATCGAGGACGTAAGTATACAAGTCCGATCCTTAAAAAATTCGTAACCCGCGCGATATACGTCTCACGTTAGTGCGGTTATTTAAATGAGGCTACGTTGTAGTAGGTCTAATAACCTCGTTTAAATCTGGAAAATTATTTGCCTGAGCACCTTTGGGAAACCAGTAATTATTTAATATAATACGGTTAGGCTACAAGTATTTAACACGATTTTTCTGTTTTAAATTAATTTGACCTGATATAAGCTGTTCATAAATAATTGCTAATTACATAAGAATTTAAATTGAAGACCCAGCTAATTTAAAATTGAAGACTCAATTAATAATCTGTTTTGAGAAAAGTAATCTTCATTAATAATAATAAGTTTAATCCTTTACCCTGGAAGTAACGCAGTTGCCAACAAAGTTTGAATAAAGTTTCTTCTACCGTGATATTTCTTGAAATTCAATTACAGTTTATAACGTAGAGAAATTACAACTTTTAAAAATACTTGCTTAACAACAAATTATTGTGTTTTATTTAAAAAAAATAAAATTCCCTTAAAAAAGAAGCCAGAGAAATGTGCTTCTTACGTCGAGCCAAAAATAATCCCTTCGAGTAAAAGTCCCAGGAAAAGCTGCAGCAAACATCGACAAAACAGGCGCGACGTATAATCAGGCACACGATCGCAAGCTGGCCGCAGCATTCGAACCTTTCACCTCTGTCCGCATCCCGCAAACACACACACACACACACACACCTTCACGTGTGCGTGCTTTTTCGGTTAGCGGACTGAATCATCGGGAGCCGAGCACACCTCGCTCTCGAAACTTTCCTTTGTCGCGATTGGTACTGATTCACCGCGCTCACGTTTCTTTCTCTCCCTCGCACATAATAGTACCGTACGAATAGGAATTCCAATAATGGATCGAGGCAAGGAGAGCGAAAAGGGAGCGCGAGAGGCACCTCGGACGGATTCTCTCCCACCGGAGGACAAAAATTATTACAAAAGCCGCCTCGAGAGTGGATGCACGACGATCCTTGCTTTCCTCGGCGCTGCATTATCATAAGAAATGGCTGGGAATGAGAGAAGATGCAGGACGGAAAAGTGACCCGTGGAATTTTGTAGAGGGACCTGCAGGCACTGGTCACGGCATCGGGTTTCTTTGTGAACGGGATGATGGATGCCGCTTTCGTTGCCGATGGGTTCGGCGACCCCGTGCTTCGCGTCTTTTTCTTTCACTGTGTGCAATTTAAGGTGTTAAATTTAAGTAGGCTTTGTTACCTTCTGCGAGGCGTTAGAATGTACCATGAATTTATGATTCTCGGATTTGGACTAAGGAAGTTGTGTTCTTCGTTGTGTTGCATTTCCATCGTTCGGCGTTATAAACACTGTTTCTGTATTATGGGCTCATGATTTACGCATGTATGTATTGTGAAATTAAGACAATTAGCGTTACACAATTTCAGAACCACTGTAGAAAATTATGTAGTACGTCAAATTTATATGATTCGTTATTGTTCATCAAAAAATCAAAAACTTTAAGGATTTCGTGAACAGGTACTAAATTAACGAAGCACTAAAGTTTATATAAACTGCGTAAATTAACAAAGAAATAATATTACATTTGATTTTCGGTCGCTCACGACGCGCCGCTTGAATTAAATTAAAGTACCTTCATCTTTAAACCCGTCCATCGCTAAATCGCCCCTTCCAGCAGCGCAACCAATTCCGTATCTCCTGTTTCCCGCGTGAACCGAGCCTCCCCCTGCCACGCCAGCCGCAAAAAGCCGAATATTTCGTGATCCGCGGCTCGTGAATCCCTCGTTACGCGCGGCGTAATACTTTACACGCCCAAGAGAGTCCATTTCGCGGGGTAATTAAAGTCGAGGAGCACGCCAAGGCCGAGGGACTCTCTCGTGCTTCGGCGATGCTGCCGGCAGTCCTCGATGCTCCGGCGAGCAGGAGCCCGCTGAACAGTTAGCTTTGCCGCTCGCCTCGCGCGCCGCTTTGTTGGCTTGCGTTCGCGGAAACCGAGAAATTAGCCCGACTGGCTGCGCGAGGCTCCGTTGCCCATTAAAGGAGAGCTGACGGGGAAGAATTCAAACTTCGCCTCGAAGTTCGAGGGATCGCGGGTATTTTCAATTTTCTCCTTGATGCTTTTTGCGCTTTTTATGCGTATTGAGCTGGGTTATCCAAATTTTTGTCGGATTTTTTATTGTCCTTAGATAGAGTTTCTGCATAAAGTGCAATAAAATTTTGAAAGATTCAAATCGTTACATTTGCAGAAATAAAAGTGAAATCGTATAATCTTGTATAATTTTAAGTTATAAATAAAAATTGCCTCGTAGATTGCTTTTCTTCACAGCCAAAACATTATTAGATTAACATACTCATTTAAAGTTACCTTAAATACTTCAAAGAAATAATAAGTCAAACTTTCTAACTAATTTTCGTGCAAGCCCTCGCCACAATTGCAAGATTAAAAAACTATCTTAAAACGATATTTTATAGCCAAACCGTTTAACGAGAACTATTTTAAGTTCCAAAAAGGAAAGGAAGCTCCGTCTTCAAAAGAATACATATTTCTCATGTTAATAATCGTTTTTAAAAGCTAGCCATTTATTTCCCAGAAAACATATGTAACTAAATACTGTCATTAATAATGCCCAACAGCTTGGCAATAACTTATATCGCGGAGCAGCTGAAAAAGTTCGAGGCGTCAAGCGCCACTAATTTCCGATTTATCGCCACCGTTTCTTTTTTTTCAGCAGGCTATCAAAGCCACTCTTAGCGGCGTAAATCCCTCGTATGACTCTCAACGAGCACCGTTGGATTCTTCTCCGGGCGTCGCTATTATAAACGACACTCCGCGCGCGATTACGAGGAGATGACGGTACAGTGGCTTACTGCGTTTCACGGCTCCGAGCGCGAGCTGGACTAAAAACTGAAAGAGCCGCTAATGCTCGATTTCCGTGCCTCCTCGCGGCTTCATCGCCGCTGCCATCATCATTATATCACGCCGCGTTTTTCGACGGGGGAAAAGAACCGCGTAATGGTTATGGCAGTTGCAGGGCTTTCCGAACGTGCTTTGTGTGGCCAGGTCTGAACTACTTTTCAAACTTTTACCGCGCCTCGGAGGACTCGTTTTGAGATTAGATTCGAAAGATAAGAACACTTTGATCCTGCAATTTCAGCTCAGATTCTTAACTCACGGCTGCTTTGGAATTGAAGATAAGATATAGAAGTTGTTCCACATCTTGGTAATGCATATTTATGTGAGGTTGCGTCCATTGAATTTGCAGCCAGTAATAACTAATTAGGGCGGTTTTTCAAGTTGCGAATCTACTTATAAATCTAGGATAACTTTAATCACTGTTAGATTCAAATAGTCCTGCGTAAAGATTTCATCAGCTCAACGTTTATCTCGTTACGATTATTTACTGGAGATTACAAGCAGATGAAAGTTGTTAGTTAGCTGCGGGCTGTCTAAGTATCTTTTGTTCTTCCGGTCATTGTTTATTATCTGGCCAAGAGATAGCATTAATTAAGCAGTTTTTAATTTTAGTTTCGACTTACAATTATTTCTAAAGCTTGTTATATTTCTTTTTATTTAAAAAAGTAACAACATTTTACGAAATTTTTATCAGACATAACTTTAATTTTTACATAAGGATTCGTATTTTGTTATCTCCAATATTCTTAACAAAAATTACAAAAAATATTACATTTAGCCACAAAATACCGTTATTGAACATTTGTTAATGACGCAAAATTTCCTAAGTTTTATTTTAGAATTTTCTGCATTTATGATTTATGAGATAGGAAGTGGATGTGCATCGTTAAACGTTCTTAACTGCCGAGTATAAATATTCAATATTACAATCATTAAAATAAATTTTTAATTGAAAATATAAACCTTAGTCGTTTATGCATGTAGAAATCAGATTATATTATCAGTAAAAAATTTGAATCTATCTATTATTAGAAACAAAAATAAAAATAATTTTTCCAAAATAATTTCCAACCTCTTTTAAATGCAATATTATAAAATGACTGCAGTTTAGAAATTCTTTTATTTTGAGACTGATTTATCTTGCCCCCAGTACTCGGACAGACTAAATTGCAGTATAAATAATAAAGTTTTGAAAAAATTACTTTCCAAAATCTACGAAACCTGCCGTTTGCCCAGTTCCTTATCTCGACAGTCACCACCGATAATTCATCCGAGCGTATATACAATAAGGTGCCCCCCGTTCTCTAAAGCAAAACAAACACCGTGCACTATTAATACCTGCGCCGTTCAGGCCGTCCGCACCTGGCGCTGGTCGGGGTCAACGACTCCACCGAGCGCCTATGCATCTAATAGTCGCGCTTAAATACTACGGCCGGAACATCCTTCGCATATCGCGAGAGCTCGAGGAGTTGTCGAGAACTTGGGAACCGGCGCGCACGCGAACCCGGAAAGCCGCCCCCGACAACTTTGGATGTTCGCCGTGATGAATTGGGAGCTTATTAGCTTGTGATATTGTTAACTGGGAAATTCTTCCTTGACTTCTCGATAGGGTGATAGAAAGTATTAGTAATTATTAGTGTAATTAAAAATTATTGTGGTAGGCTGAGAAACGTTCGTGTTTTGTACGAGTTAAAGTTCAGGGAGCTATAAAGTTTTATTGAAAGTTTGCTTGAAGAGGTGAGAAAGTACGTCACGTTTGGTGCATTTGTTTTGAACCGGTCCTAAAGGGCCATTGCAGAACTGACATAGTAAAACTGACGTACCATTAAGAACGAAAGGAGTATTATGATTAACGTTTATTGCTTTTAATTACCCATAAAAATCTTATTAAAAGAAATTGGAATTGGAAACGCGTTTCAGTCTGCATTGTATCATTAATACTTAGATTGAATTGAAACCAATCTAAATTTTTATATTAACCCTAACTGATGGTGGCAATCAATAATAAACCGAATTCTCTAAACCAAAGAAAATACAGGTACATTAATAATTTTATTTTAAAAATAATAACAAACGAGTTCTATACAGCCAAAAATTTGATTTTATTTGAAAGTAAATCTCAGAACTTTTACGTAATATTTTTACACTGATAACTTTGAACTTCATACACAAATATTACACGGAGAAAAATACCTTATTAAAAATTAGTATAGTCTATCGTAATCGAAGGACAAATTTGCACTATCCTGAAAAATTACTATAATATGTACTAAAATTTAATAGAACTATATTCATTTTTACCAGAGTTCTATCAAATTTTAGTACATATTATAGTAATTTTTCAGGATAGTGCAAGTTTGTCCTTCGATTACGATAAACTATACTAATTTTTAATAAGGTATTTTCCTGAGTGTAGTTAAATCTTTAAGTGAATTTTCGGCACAATAATTTTAACTTTCTGAAAGGAGTCTGAAGTAATGATAGTCTCGTAGGCGAGGAATGTTACTTAATCTCAAAAAACTTTTCACCGAACTTACTAAAGCAAACTCAACTGAAAAATACGTTCCTGCTTTGTGCCGTAACTTTGTCGATTGACGGAATGAGTTGCCTAAAGTTGCCAGTAACACAAATCCCTGATGAGGTACGTGCCAACTTCATTCTTTTCATTCAATATTTAACTCTTCCTGCTTACCAGTCACTCGCGTTACTTTAATTTGATTGCTACCTGACTTTCTGAATGATTAAATGTATATTTTAAAATAATAATATTTTTTAATAAGTTTGTATTAAACTGCGACAATAATAATAACCAGCAGGGATTTACGAAACGGCGATTTTCGCCGATTGCTCCGATAAGTGCGCATTACGAGTTCGAACGTACGTGGCGAAATATCCGATTAAACGGAAAGCGAATAATCCCAGTTTAAGAACAACAATCGACTTTATTGTTGAGCGGTGACGGTAAAAGCAAAATGCATTAAACGGGAAAATTTTAATGGCGAACGAGCTGCACGCAACAACGAACGAAAGTCCCGTGTGCGATTAATGTGGGCTTTGTAAGTGCTAATGTGCCTGAATTTTTGCTTTTATTTGTCGACATAATGATATTATGAAATTATGACTTCGGTGAAATTTCTGATATTATCGACAATGAATTTACTTTCTAAAAGCTCTTAAATATGACTTCTCTTTATAAAATAATAAGCTCATTATTCGTGTATATTGAACTGAAAATTTATATAAAAACCTTTTTTAAATTTTTAACTTAAACTTCAAGCTATTTTGTAATACATGTTGAACTATGATTTTAAACGCGTTTATAATTTATCTAAAGATGAAGATAAACA
>JAWWEM010038148.1:0-14304 GCA_035582935.1 Ormyrus thymus
AATATAAATCTAATGAGTAGCTTAAAAAAATTAGGCAGTGCTTAATATTTTAACCAGCAGGACTGCTTTATTTTCTAGCAGTGGTATAATGGTCGTACATTTACGATTCAGGCACAACAGCAACAAAACTCAAATAACAGATCATTAACGCGAGGACGCGCTTACACAGTGAAACTGCACGTACAAATATATAATTCTTTCCCTCTAGCAAAATGCACCTGGCAAGCATCGCTAATAACACAGAGAGAATGAATTTTCATCCCCAATTCGAAATTGTCCTCGTCAACAGCAAGCTCGATTGTTCGCAAGAAAATAAAGCTCGCCGATGAGGCGGCCGTAAAATCTTTATAGGAGCCCTCGCTGCTTTCTGCGGGTCTCCCTCGCCTGCATAATGCTTGCACTCGCAGCTTTCGCTACTCCGAAGCGCTGCGCGCAAATTGTCCACTCGTAAAAACCTTTATTAATGCGGCTAAATAAGCCGCTGTCCGGCCGCGTTTGCCTATCAAGCGCGAAAACGCAGCTACCATTTTACGCGGGTTGCCGTTTTACGAGGGAGTTTTAATATAGGAATGTTTACATTGAACGCCTCGATAAAAGTTTAAGGAATAATCGTAGCTGGATGTATCAATTACTCGGTGGTAAAATATTTATTGATAAGATTATTTCAAAAAGTTTACCGTCGGCTTTGATTTTGCAATATTTCAGGTATGGATGTAGCGATTTATTCGCACTTTTAAAAGTAAACATTAATTATCGATGTAGAGTATTATTTTTAAAATTTTAATAATATATTCCAAGTATAAAATTAGATACTTTTTCATTAGTACGTACTAATATAAATAAGCATAAAATTTATTTGATTTATAACTTACTGTTTATAGTTCGTGTAGAAAACAAAAAGATCTTTCAAAAGATGCCAAGTTTCGTAATATATTATAAAATATATTCAATGACTTTCTCCATCTGTATATTATAGCACGTTTGATAAAAGTACAATTTAAAAAAATGCAATATTTTTAGTGCTTATGAACAAATAACAATTTTTTCCTAAAGTATATACTAATTTACGCAGCGTGATTAAATAATAAATCATTGTTTTATGAGATGTCTATTTAAGATTCATGTTAACATTTAGAATATACTTTTAAGTCTATTGTGCTTAGTAAAATAAATTATGCAATATTAAAACTTGTTTTCGTATAGGGATAAAATTTTATGAGCTAATATTTATTGATTGTAAAGTACGGAATTGCGATTGGTGCCATGTACTTTATTTGTTTATTTAGACATCTAAAAGTAAAGTTAGTAACGTTTATTTTTTGTTTACCAACGTGTAAAAATCAATGATTAACAGATTCGGTAAAATTCAAGAAAATATATCTTTAAAAAAAGTAAGAAATAATAGAAATTGTATGGAAAGAAACAAAATTACACGTATCGAAAATGAGTTTAATAAATTTTCATAATTGATAATAGTTGCAGATGTAAGTAGAGCACGACTATTAATCTGCAGACGTTTGCGTGAAAGAACGAGGAAGAAAATTCACCGCAATTTTTTTATTCACTCAAAATCCAAAAAAATTTTTAAGTTTATTAAAGTTTAAACCGAATTGGGTTAAAAAAATAATAATTTTGGGTAATTAATATTTGAGTTATGCCTCACCAATAGCGAATTTTAAAGCTCAACGAGATATATATGTTCTAAATTAATCAAATAAAAGCAAAATATTCTCTTGTGAATTATTACACTTATAGATGTATAATTTAACTCTCCTCTCGCCTACTAATAATAATTACGACGAAAGAATGACTTCCCAACACCAAACGCATCGCCTGCTTCTCGTTTCGTCTGCACGCCTAATACCCCTTAAACGGGCGGCGCGCGTTATTAAAAATAATACGGCGCGTTTCGCCGCTTTATTGCGCCCCTTCCTCTTTTTCCCTCCCTTTTCTTCGTGCCCCTTCGCGCGCGAAGCCGCATACCAGCGCATAATTTACGCGCCGTTTATGCGAGGCTGGCCGCGCAGCGACTTTCGGTAATTTTCGGATAATTACGGTGGTGCACGTGCGCGCGGCTCGCTCGTCGCCGGGATAAACGGACGCGGCGAGGCGCGCGCGCGTCGTTACGCCTCTGCTCGCCGGGGACGGCGAGATGTCGGCAATTTACATGTTGTTAGCGCGTGATTGATTGACTTACGATTTTGTGGGTTTTGCGCGAGGAACTTTATTAACAATAAACGTGTTCATTTGCCGGGCGAAAGGATCCAGGAGGGAATTATAAGAGGAGAGAGAGAGAAGGAGCTTCGCCTTATTGCCGCTTTGCGTTTTTTTCCTTTTTGCTTTTCTTGCGTGGCCGTTTCACTTTTTATTTAATTTATATGTTAATTTTAGTTCAGTTGACCAGGAGGCAACGTCAAGATTGTAATTGTGACTATAATTTCGTTAAATGCATTTTATTACGACACCACATTCGGATTTTATCAAGGACTTCATTTTGATCTATTTATCAAGTCAACTTCCCTGCTAGAAACGTTAAGCAGTCGTTGTCCAATTCTTAGCTCGTTTTTTTTGTAATTGAAAACCAATCCCCTGGTGGAAATCGCCCATTTTTCTCCCATTTATGAAACGCTTTTTTCCACATGTTTTAACCATTTACTAGCGATTTTGGTCAATTAACCATAAAATGGTTAAAACATGTGGAAAAAAGCGTTTCATAAATGGGAAAAAAATGAGCGATTTCAACCAGGGTCGTTTTTATTTAATTTAGACATCAATATTAGCTAAAAAGGCTCCATTGACAATACACGTTAACCAACCCAACTGGCTAATTTACTACCAGGGTTTAGAATCGTTTTCTTTAGAAATATTTATAATGTGATTGAAAAAGATTTAATTTTTGAAAATCGATAACAATCAGCTCGTTGAAAACTAATTAAACAAAATGGATGCTGCACCGAGGGTCAAAAAGAGACATTATAATGTTTGTTTGTGAAACCGGTTTCTTAATTCGATCGTTAATACCTCTTTAAATTTAACATCATAAAAATTGGATAATGACTTAATGTAAAAATAATACATTTGCTGGTACTCAAGTCACGAAGTATAGCACTCAGCCAACGTCGTTTAATCGATGGCACGTCATTTAAAAATCCTTAAAGGAATCACGATAGTTATATACTAATAATGAGAGAAGCGTATTTTTTCTCGAAAAATTGCAGGATGTTCGTAAACGGCAAATGTACGATAACAGTCAGAGATATGGAATTAACTTTTTCTGCTAAATTGAGGTAATTTCTTAATAAGTTCGTATGCAACTTCCTTTAAAATTTTTATTGAAGACAAAAACATATATCGCTGCATAACCGTGTTTCATATTAATGCATAAAATGCAAAAATTTTCAAAATATTTAAAGTAAATAGACTTCGGTGATAGAATTCGTGCATTCAAATTGAAAACTCTTTTCATGAATTTTTTTTTTCATCCTACAGCGCAAATCTGACTCGAATCCCGTCGAAAAATTTATAAATTTCAAATTTCGGTTTCAATCAATTTATATTACAAAAATATATTCCACCAGGTATTAAGGTGGCTCCAGCGAATTAGTAAGTCGATAAAAAAAAAAATAAAAAATAAAAAGTTTGAACTCAAGGAATTTTTTTTATATGAAAGTTAGGTCAGGTTGCCAGACAACCAAAAATATTAACTTTTACGTTAGCTCTAATGGTGAATCATAATTGAAGTATTTATAATGTTTATACCATCTCGAAAACCGATAACATTCGCAAGAAAAACGTACAAAGTTATAGTAAGAAAACTTAATTCATAATATGGAAAAAAAGTTTGCCGAAAAGTCACAACCGAGGATTACGTCTGCGCATGCGTGGACATTAAACTTTAACCAAAAAAATTCATCAATTATTCTGCACCACCTCACGAGTCGCTACGTGTCAAATTTTTGCACTCACTGACGGCGCAATTCAGGGAGACTAATATTTTTAATAATTTTTATTTTAATGTCTTAGTCATTGTCGGATTTTCTTAATTAAAAATACTTGACAATGAACTAAAGCATTTATTGTTAACCTATCTACGAAATTTTTTTAACATATCATTCAGTGCCCCTCACAGGGCTCCTTCATGATGTGACCCGCGATACCGGAGCCACCTTAACATCTTTAATTTCGTCGGTGTGCATGTTGTGCGACGATTTAATTTCATTCAATCGAGCCTCAAGTCCGCGGAACAAACAATTAAACTTGGCACGATCTGTATCATTGAATTTAACGCGCTCGGAATCCTCGTAAATAAATTTAATTCAATACTATTAGCGCAAAGTACACGCGCCGTTAATTAAACTTACATTCGCTCATTATTCACATATTGTCCCGTATATAAATTTGGATAATCGATCACAGGAGACGCGCCGCAGCTACTTTATCCGAGTGCAGCGCGCATTTTCACGCATCTGCCGATTTTTCAGTGACGCGCGCATTTCTCGCTGTACGCGAGGGATATGTATGCGCGCGTATTCATCGAGCAGATAACGAATGCTGCAGTTGCATAATTTTCCCCGTCGGCGACGATTATTCAGCGCCCGGCGCATCGATGATCGAGTGCGATATTCGGCCGACAATTAATTAAGCGATGACATTTTTCTCGAAAAGTTTGCATGCATTAATCCTCGTTACCGAGGCGGCATTGGCAAATGTCGCGAGGCGCAGCTGCTGAATTTTATCGGGGCGCTTCCGTTGAAATTTCGGGCTGTCATATTTTAACATCCTCCGCATATTTATTGCTTCATAATATTTACGCGAATTCGTATAAATTATTCGACCAAATTAGTCCGAATTGATGATCGGCTGCTTTATTTATTAAAAAATTATGCAGATCGCACTTCCCAGACGCGAGAAGTGCGTATAAGGTGTTGTAATTAAACGCCCATCACTTTTTGCCCCTCGTAATTAACTGCGAATCAGCAATCCCTCTCGTAAAATTCACGTCCCGCAAACTTATTCTGAATAATCCTATTTTAATAAAGCGAGCATCAGCTCCATTCGCAAGACTGGACGCGGCAGCTGCGCGCGGCGACTTCTTCCCCGCGAGATAAAATAATCTCTCCTCCCGGCGCGACGCTTAATATCGCGTAACAAATGTGAAAGCCGCATAATTCCGCGGGTAAAAAAGGCCCCGAAGGAGCGTAAAAGCAGACCCGAAGCCGCGCGAGCGGAGAAGAACTGGCTCGGGGGCTCGCGCCGCAAGTAGAACTAGCGCTAAACAAATAGCAATTCCGTCGGAGCGGCTTGCGCGGCCGCGGTAATCGTCGCGCGCGCGCTCGTTCCTTCTCTCTCTCTCTCTCTCTCGCGAGCAGGTGAAAATTGCCGGTTCGGCTTAGGCGCGAGCCGTCTCACTCTCTCTCTCTCTCTCTCCTCCTGCTCTCCCGCGGTGTTTTATCGGCTGAAATTGCCCGGAACCGCGCGCATCTCTCCTCTCCGCGCTTCATTGTTCTTCTCGGGGCGAGAGCGAGGCGTCGTTTCTCAGACGCGCGAACGGCCGCTTTCTTTCGAGCCTTCGCGCTTCTCTCTCTCTCTCTCTTTCCGCTCGTTCGGAGGGCCCTTTTTACGGCTCGAGAGCGCTCGCAGAAATCATCCTCGACGTTTAATCGTATGTAAAAACAAACAGTACTTACTCCTCAATTGCTTCTGGAAGTTCGCCTCGCCCTTTTACGGGGGCCCCTGCGCGCCTCGGCGCCGCCGCGCCGCTCATTTTCGCAGCGAAACAAAGAATTTATGAATGAGGAGAGTGACGGCTTGATTTTTCCTCGAGCCCGCGCCGGACTTCATTCTGGAATGAGCAGTTTGCAAAGCGCATTGGACTCTCGGGAGGATTCCTACGGGTGCAGTCGTGCTCGCCGTTGATACTTCGGGCAGTCTGGGCCGGGAAGGTATACCGATTTTTGTTTTTTTTTTTTGATAAATCGATTAAGTTTCTTTGGCTTGTTAAATTTTTCTTTGTTTTTTAACAAATTAAGAAACGGATAAGTGGTAATCGTATAATATTTTAAATAAGAAGCGTTTTTAATAAATAAAGTAATTTTCTGATAACAAAGAAGACATTTTTACAGCAATGTTTTACTGTTCAGTTTAATTTTATTTATAAATTTCGTAATGTAGCATTTGCATTGCCTTTTTTTTTGAAATCGTAAAATATATGTTGCAGCCAACAGCCAGAGAAGCCTTCTTTAGTTGTACGAAATTTTTTTTCTCAGCTCACTCGTTTGATCACTGGGCGAACGTCGGAGTATAATGAATGGTCTTGACCGCAATGTTTGCGCAAATAACTTCTGGTTTTGAGCACGAAACAAATGCATTGATTCGAAGAATCGGGGAGAAAAAGTTTACGATCCTCCAGCAGGATGCGGCTGCCCTCGGTCTTCTTAATTTTACCTCGTCGTGATAATTGTCGGACAAGTGGAAAAAGTATTCATTTCCCGTAAATATAGGATTTAGCTACTGTTCTCTTAATTACACTGCGAGGTACATAAACTTTTTGCAAAAGTAGCCCATGCGTTACTTTTTACTAAATATTAATATTTTAAGTAGCCAAACAAGAAATGATTGCTGCGGCAAATGTGGAAAAAAGAGTCTGGCTCAGGTCTTGCTCAAGTCTGGCTCCAAAGGTCTAGCAATAGACTGGATAGATATTACGATCCCAGACTTGTATCTAGACTTTTTGCGAGGCTTCTAAAAGTCTAGGAAAATGCAATAAGACCTATGCCAGACTTTTATCTATAATAGATTTTTTTTCCGAATTCTAAAGTCTGGGAAAAAGAAATTCCGAAAATAAAAAAAATTAGCCTTTCTCATATTTCCCGACGCTACGTCTTCTTCTTGTTCCTCATCTTCCTCCTCTTTTCTTCCTCTCTTCTTCTTTCTCCTGCTTCTCTTCTTCTTCTTTCACCTTCTCATCCTCTAATTCTTTGTCCCTCGCTTGCTCAATTTGGAACAACTTCTTTGGATTCGCATTGTCCTTCCGACTGATGATGACTTCGGTTACGACGTTGCTTTCATCCCTAGAATAGAGTGCAGTAAATCATTATATTCATTTTTATGCTTTTCGACATATCCCTGTTGAAAATGTCTTATAATGGCCCCGTTTCATCAGTTTTTATAAGTTCTTTGTACCAGGGATACTTACAGCAACTCGAAATCATTCCTGTTCATCCTCAGCCTGTTATAGTGCCGTGTCGGTCGGATAACGAAGATATCTTCATCTTCGCTATCCACCGGCATGGCATTATTGTCGTCCGGATCTTCTACAGCAGCTGCCATTTCCTAGCCCGGTTGATCGAGACGCCGGTACTCGGAGGGTCAGTGCTCCTGGTGCTTCGAGGGAGGCGATTCGAGTTGGTTTGAATATAACCCACGTAAAAAATACATGCGTTTCATCTCTACAAAATCCGATGTTAGTATTAAGCACTGAAAAAACGATCCTCTTATTACAGAAGGAATCCTCTTGTCAGAAGGGGAAATTCTTCTCAATATTTGTCCTTGCAGGTTTCCTCTTGTGACTCACGGAAAATCCTCTCTAAATCAAATTGCATGGTCACAAAAGAAAATCATTTTGAACGCAAATGTATTTTCAAATTTAAAAATTGATTTACGACAAGGGGAAATCAATTGGTTACTAAAGAATTTCTGTTTGTAATAAAAGGATTGTAATTTCAGAATTAACACGTTAGAAAGTTTAAAAGGCAAAGGGAAAAAAAAATCTTTCAAGAAAGCCTTTTCTCCCCTTAACGGCTTTTTCGACACCCCGGGCGCAAAACTCGATTTTGCGCTCGCTTGAATAAAACCACACGCGCTAAATCAAGCTTTGCACACGTCGTATCAAAAAAATATTGTTCGATACAAGGGCGGAAACGGTCGCATGAGGATAAAACCACTTTCCCGCCCTTGTACCGAAAAGTACTATTTTGAAAAAGTTTCTTTTCTCCAAAGTTTTTTCCCGTCGGAGAAAAAGAACTTTTTTAAAGAAGCCCCGGTAAGCCCCGCCTCCGGCGCAGCGCTTCCATGTGCCTGGAACTCAAAAAATTGCGCAGCGGGCTGAAGGACCGGGTCCTCTAGGGGTAGCTTCCCGAGCTCGGCTGGGCCCGGACACAGGGGGAAATCTTCACAAGGGGAACCAGGAGTACGCTGTTAAAATTTCAGGCCGATCCAAGATGGACAGGTTGTCCGACACAGTGTTTCCCTGGCTCAAGGCATCTGACCGCCTGTAACAGGTACTGCACGAAGTAAAATTCTCTGGTAAAAACTTATACAATTGTATATTTTGATTTGATCTAAATATGAAAATCTAAATGTGAAAATTTATCATTGAACTCGTACAATTTAATGGAAACTATGGTCATTTTTTTAGATATCACAGTCCGTAATGAAATTAAAATGTACAACTGTCATTTTTACTAGAAAATTTTACTCCGTGTAGCACCTATTACAGGCGGGCAGATTATAGTTACTATACCTTTGAGAAGGTAAAAATTTGCTTTGACAATAAATTAAATGATTAAAGAAATTGTTAAAAGATAGGTTAGAACTTTAAAAGCCGGATATAGATCTTTAGTGAATGTTTATAAAGTGTTTTTTAAATATATTTTGTTATAATTATTATAACCTTAGAAGGAAAATTTATAATTCCGTATGGCGATAATAGTACGTAGCAATTAATATTTCAATCGCGCGCATTCCTGAAACTAGAATTATATTGAAAAACACGGGAGTATTTCAATTTGCGCATTTTATCGCGAACGACCGGAGTAAAATCTTCGAACCGCTAACATCGGTTTTCATACAAGAATTTTAAACGGAAACGTATAATAAACCCACAAAAAGCTCCGGGAGCTCCTACAATTCTTAAAACTTTTTTTCTTCCACTTTCCTTCGGCTGCGCACGCAACTGTACCTGGCCGGAGCACGAAAAACATTGGAGAATCGATCGGGATTGCATCCCACCTTTCTCGCGCTCCTGCGTATATAAACGGCCGGAAGTCGTATAAGCGAGAGATCGCTGGAAGAACCTATCATTTAACAGAAGCGCGAGTTACGCAGCCCTTCGTTTATAGCGCTGGCAGTTTTCGAGACGAACGCGAGGCTGCAAAACGGGCTGAAAGCTTCGAAAAAAAATCTGCGAAAGGCGACTCTCTCTCTCTCTCTCTCGAACTTAACCTACGAACCAGTCTTGGGGAACAAAGACCAAGATAAGTGGTGTAATGCCGATGCTGGGTAGCTGTGCGAACAGGTTTGGTTTGATGCAATAAACTTGGGAATTAAAACGCTGCGTGATATTAAGTAGACGGGCGATTCGCGCGTTTTTCTACTGATTTGTGTTTTGAAAACTATCAATTTTAAAAGGCTGAGAAAATAATTTTGCTGGATCAATATTTTACTTTCTTAAAATTTAGCAGATAGTAAAAGTTATTGTATATTTACTTAATGGTACGGTTCTATGGTAATTATAAATCATTAATATAAGCTAACTTGAAACTTTATAAAAACGCGAATTCCTTATTAAAATGCGAAAAGTAAGATCAGTAGTACGTATATCATATTGAAAGCTTTATCATCAAATTACAAAGTGAAAAGCGCAAACGAGAGATGCAAGATATAAGATTACATATTAAGAGGCTGACTCTTAATTTCAAAGTGCCTGCTACAAAAAAACCGGTCATTGTAAAACAAACTGACGGAACTTTAATTTAACGGCTGACCAATTACGTCTCGTGAGCAAACGACACTTTGAATATGTAGAGGAATAACGATAGAATATGATTCGTTATAGGTGTTATTGCCTTAAATCATTCTCAAAAATGTTTTAGTTACTTCTCGCATGAAAATATAAATCACGAAAATTAATCAATTTTTGAGTGATAGTTATAAAAAACGTTTTATAATTTTACGTAACGTAATTGTTTTTTTCAAAATTATATTGCCTAATAGGAATAGTTATTCTCAGTTGCATTGTAATATAACAATACTGTATTAAAATATGAAATAGTAAGACAGTTTTAAAATAAATCACTGTGGAAAAAGGTAAACCTTTCTGCCTAATAAAATTGAACATTCATTTGTTCCCAATGATCGACTGCATCACACCTCCAATTTATGCGGCATTTTATGCCTGTAAGGTCAAGTTCAGTGGCCAGTCAGCCTTCAGAATTAATCGACTGCGTTTTACAAATTGATTTCGAGCAAAAAGTAGACGCTGCTCCGAAGAATTAGTCCCCTCTTCTAATTCTTTTTCTATTTTTACCCTTCTCGAGTTAGCACTTTTCTATTTTTGCAAATTTCTTTTAATCCTGAGTAATGTAGTGCAACATGCCGTAAACCATTATTTTTAAATATTGGGAAAAATAAATGAACTTCCAGCTTTTATAATTTTTTATTTATTCATTTTAAAAAGAAAAATATAAAATAATGCTATTACATGTAATATTGTAATAAAAAAAGTCGATTACAATTTTTTTTTCTATTTGATGAAACATGTTTTAAAATATAAAATATAATTTTATAACAAAATGTATAAAGTTTGTAGAATTGTATATACTACATGATTATACGCAAAAAAATTACGCTAAACCTAATATTAGACTCTTATTATAAGGAATCATTTGACAATTTACTTTTAACTTTTAATACTACATAAACCATCCTTATAAAAAACTGCTGCAAAGATCAAGTTCAAAAAATATATAATTAATTTATCGTAGAATTTACAAATATGCTCCGCACAAATTGCGGAAAGTAAATTTTAATAATATTATCTTGTTGTATGATAAATAAATTTAATAAACTTTAAGTGTGACATTCTTATTTGCCATTATCGCAGTAAAAGTTTTGTTTTGACATATTCACGAATAGGAATCCTTGATCTAAGTATGGACTAGAGAAAGTAATTTCGGTAACAGTATTTCAATGTGCAGCAGAAAAAATATCGCATTGAACTCGTGCGTAAATTTTTACGCATTTGTTGCATAATATACTAGTATAACAACTTTAGATTATTTGTTATCATTGAAATCTTTTGAAATTAAGTATTTTTTTATGATTTTCAATAGCTCATTTGAATGAAGTTTTAATAATATAAAACAAATGTTAAAAAAACTAAACAAGAATAAATTCTTTCTGCAAAATTTGGAAATTGCTTTAATTATTTTCTAAAATCTTTAAAATATATTCTTCATTGGCTGATGATGTAGTTAAATTAATACTTTGGATCTCTAGTCGGTGCATTTAACATGAGTACTATTTCGAATTGTATCCAAACAAACGGGATTATTTTTTTATTGATCTGATTGATATTCAAGTTATATTTTTGTAAACATCGCTATGGCTAGTTTTAATATTAATTAAAAACCTTAGAGCTTTCCATTGAATTGTTAATGAAACCTTGTAATTTTCATGTCACGACAATTGCTACATTCAAATTTACTGAATTTCACATTAAAAAATCTCATTTGCCGGCCACATCGGAGGCAAGGGTGGTGATTGGCTTTACTGGGTCCTATATGCCATTTTTCTTTATGTCTTCTAATTAAAGAAGGAGTTTTCGCTTTAAAAAGGCATAGATCGCATTGGTTAAATTTACCGCAAATATTTTCATGACGTGCGTGTTTCTTAAAACTATCGTACCATCTATCGCATTTTCCACAAACATAAAGGTTTGCTATGTTTTGATCACCATGACGTTCTTGGAGATGTCTAATGACATTCGCACAAGTATTAAATTTACTTGAGCACAAGCCGCATTCATGTAGTAATGACGTTAAACATTGCTTACAGTTATCAAATTTTCTTCGACGTATCGACGTAGTTTCTTTACATTTATAACAATACATCTTAATTAAGCTGCGACAAACTGTAATGAAAAAATATATTTATTGATTGCAAGAAATTTTCTGCATTTTTATTATTCTAAAGAGTTTGAAAATAACTTTTATTAAAATTATTGCAAACTTCGAACTATTTTAGTTTCAACCGTAAGATTTTTCTTTCAATGACTAATTTTTTTCATTTACACGTTTCTATAATACTTTTCGACACGGGTGTGGAAGTTGAAACATTTTTTATACCCCAGGCGTTGAAAAGTTATGTCGAAGTCGTGATTTTGAGGTTAGAGTGGTATGAAAAAACTAAAAGTATTTAGGTTTTAAGAAAATCTAAGAAATTTTATTTTTTAATTTAATAGTTGGTATTTTTATTTTTTTTGTAATACAATGAAATGTTATTGTAGTTTCTAAATACTTTATAAAGAAGTATACATTCATTATCAAAAGAAAAATTCAACTTACGTAAATCTATGTATGTTTTTTGCGGAAATAGTTTTTGACTTTGACCAACTGCTGCCTCATCAAGAGTTTGGCCAGCGACCATTCCTGTATAACAAAATGAAACAAATACAGAATAAATATTAAAAGTTAAAAAAGACAATATTTTTTGTCAAACATTATCCAAATCTTTATTAAAACAAGAAAAAAATAGAAATTATGCCACTGAAGTTTGGTCAAATATTTTCTGACTATTTGATTAATCAATAACGAGGTTTTATTGATATCGAAAACTAATCCATGATCTGTGAATTTTTTTAGACTTATTTTATAGATATTTAGCTCGTCCGTAAACGAAGGATTTTTTTTTCAATAATTAGAACTCGTTTAAAAAAATGGTCGATTTTTTATAACAAAAATTATGAGTTTCACCTCAAAGTTTTATAAAAATTCAAAATTTATTTTTTTTTTTTTAAATCCTTCGTACAAGGACAAGAAAAAGTCTTGTACTAATCATCTATCATCTATCTGGAAGTAATACTTTAAAATTTATAAAAAATTATGTTTAATACGAGAAGGAATTTTTATGGTGAACGAATTACCGGGTAAAATTTTTTTAAGAAACGCGCGTCGACTGCTGACTCGAGCTAGAGTAGAAGTCGCTATATTTTATTTACTACTTATTAGTTTACATCGAGTAGTCAATGCGGTACGTGCTCTCGTAAGAAAAAAAAGGTTTGACCACCAAGGTTTTTTTTCAAAAAAAATTTAAACATTAAAAGTAAATTAAAATGGCTGTAAATCTTGCAAAGGATCCTTCCTTAAAAAATTGGTGATGTGAAAAGTGAAGTCAGTTTATTCGTGATCTATTTAGCGGAAAAATAGTTGAAGTGAGAATTCGGTTATGTGACTGTACGTAAGTGTTCGTTTATTTTGCAGTACTTATAACCTTAAAAAAGACAATAGTCGCGCGAGGCGCGTTAGAATATATCTAGTGTTAAAAAAAGACGATTTTTGGCTGTGAAACGGAACCTTAATTTTTAACTTAGATTGGTTAAAAATACATTAAATAATGAGAAAATGATGGTTTTATAGCCGTAACACTTGGGGAACACTTCAAGACTGAATTAAAAATATGTGTTTTATCATTATCATTCTATCAGAGTGAACAACAGCTTATAGAGAATCTTTTCAATATGTGCCTTACTTGAAGCTGCAAGACTATCTATATTTTAGTGTTTCAGTACTGTGCAGACTTCATACATAGAAGTCTATCGCATTGAACTGAATTAATACGATTGAAAAACGACCTGCCAGAAATTAATAGAAAATCACGTGCAATTCCTTACCCGCTGATTTCTGGTAACTGTTTTTTTAAATACATAAAAATATCAACGCAGTTATTGTTTCCATAAAATGTGCATATAAAGTATTTATTAATTGATTGATTATATATTACACAAAACCTTACATAGAGTGATAATGATAAAACACATATTTTTAATTCAGTCTTGAAGTGTTCCACAAGTGTTACGGCTATAAGACCATCACTTTCTCATTATTTAATCAATCTACGCTAAAAATTAAGGTTTCACAGCCAAAAATCGTCTTTTTTTAACATCCTTCTTTATACAACGATTTATTTGGAGAATATAATGTTTTAACATAAGTGTACAGAAAGCTCAACAGCAACTTGTACGAACTTGTAGCTAATTAGTGACGATTGAGCAGAACATGCTAAGCTACTGGACTGAGAGCGAAGAATTAGATGATAATTTATAAATATATTTTATTGTTTGTACTAAATATTATATTACTTGTTCTTACTATTTTATTATATTGTTTAAAAAAATTATTTATTGTTTGTAATGCAAATACATATAATAATATAATAGCGAAATAAAACTTTTTATTAAGGGGATGTCAAAGCTAATATTTACCGACCGAGCGCTGATGCGAAGAATATTGTTTATAAAAAAATAGA